>CABHPH010126753.1:0-69673 GCA_902168325.1 Peromyscus nudipes
CTGAGCGGTTTTCAAGAGCTCCAGAAGCCGCTAAGAAGCTAAGAATGACGGACGCCAGAACCAACACAAGGCATCCGTAGCTGAGATCCATGGAAAATCGACGCAACACAGAAAAACCTGAGCTAACATCAAAAACGGTAGGGTTTAGAATACTACTGTACCTAGAAAGGTCTCTGTGAGAACAAAAGTTGCAGAGACGCTTGTTTGAACTAAAATTATTAACTGCAAAAAGTTTTGGTTGTAAAACGTCTCTTCATATTTGGAAGTGAAAGCCTGATACCAGAATTTACTTCTTTGAACTTTTTGAACTTAAAATGAGATAAAACTACAAAAAGATTTTGGTTATGGATTTCTCATATTTGGAAGGCTAGTACCAGAATTTATCATTTGAATTTTTAGACTTAAGAAATAAAATGCACAATAGAGATTTCATTGCAATGGGACAATTTTGAGTTTATTTATAGTAATGACCTAGGAACTGTTTGCTGGAATTGGGTTAAAAATGGAACTGTTTAAATGAAGAAATTTATTATTTCTACCTTGACTCAAGATGCAGTTTTGTGTATGCATATATGCTGGTGATTCATGTATTGTTCTGTGTTAAAAATGCAATTGTTTTGTGGAACTGTTTATGTAAAAATGGAATCATGTACAGAACTGGTTTTGTGTTACAAATGGAACTGTTTAAATGGAAAAGTTTGGGTTTTCTAACTAGGTTTGAGATTTTGTTTAAAAAATTATAAAGAAAAGGGAGAGTTAATATTCCTTAGTCTACTTAATTTAAAAAATTGTTTGAGTGGATTATATTGCTTTTCAATATGGGTTTGTAGGAATTGTATAAGTTTGGGTTCCTCTAACTAGGTTTGAGATTTTGTTTAAAAAATTATAAAGAAAAGGAGGAGTTATGAGATTGAATTGTTTGCAGAAACCTATTGCTATTAATGCACCCTGGTTTTGTGGAGTTAAGGAAATATTTAAGTTTGATGTGAATACATCGAAGTTTTTCCTATGTTCTGTTAGCAAGAAAATTCAAATGATTGAGTTAAAGTTATAAGATGGAGAAAATTGTTAACTATATATAGCACCATATATGCTAATTCAAATGGTTCTGTTAAGAGTTTGCTTTGTGTTGTAAGATTGAGAGAATTGTGACTATGTATAGCAATATTTATGTTAATATGTTAATGATAATGATGAAGCTAAGAGATTCTTTAAGTTTGTAGTCGCCTTAAGAGTTTTTGGTTTAGAAAGGACTTGAGGCAGCTAAGACTGCTGTAGTCACCTTGGACCTAATTCAAAAGAGAAATGCCATCTTTATCATCCTCTACTCCCATACTGGGAGGTGTAACAGCTATGGAGATTGCTGTAAGCCATTAATAGTTATTTTTTATATATTAAGAAAGGGGGACCTGTGGGTTCCTCGGGTTCCTCGGGGCTTTACCCAGCAGGTCCACATAGAGGATGATTAGGACCACGGGCCTGAGTGCAGGTGTCTGAGATGGTCTGCACTTGGCTGTGCTGGGGGAGGAGGTCATTTGCTCCACCCCTTGGCGTCTCTATAAAAACCCTGGGGCAGAGACAGTCGGGGCCCGTTGGAATAGGTTCCAGGCCCTCTCGAGGCTATCCTTTATTTTCTATCTGTTTATCTCCGCAAGATTCTCCGCAATAAATCCTTCTATCTAATATTTCCTGCTGCTCACACTCAAGAAAACTCTGGGAAGCTGTGGGGGTGGTGGGTAAACGCCCCACAGTGTGGCTGTGGGTCTACATCTGTTTCCATCAGTTGCTGGATGAAGCCTCTCTGATAACAATTGGGTTTAGGCACCAATCTGGTACAGGAGATGGCCAGTTCAGGCTTCATATCTGCTATTGCTGGGAGTCTAAGCTGGGGTCTTCCTTGTAGATTCCTGGGAGATTCCTTTGAACCAGGTTTTTCCAGTAGTCTTTCAGTACTCTCCCCTCCCCCCACAACCTGGTCATGACTGAGGGTGGATGGGGATGGGATCATGAGTGATCTACATGGCTTTTAAATGTAACTTTAGTTTTGGCTATCTGTCCCTTACCTCCTCTCTCTCCTAACCCCTTCCAAGCCCCACTTAAATCATTGGATCTCAGTATTTTCCCCCACACTTCATTTAAGACCTCTTCTCCCTCCCCCTATAATGGCCTTTCTCTAGCATCCTGACCTATACAGATGCTCAAATTTATTTTTCCCTTTCTTTTCCTCTTTCATTCACTTGTTCTGTTTTGTTTTGCTTTCTTTTTTTGATTAAAACCAAAACTTATTATAAGCCACAGTCATCCTAGGGTCCCCCCTTCTATATATATAGCCTCCATGATTCTGTGGATTCAGATGCTCAAATTTAAATAAACAAATCCAAAGCTAAGGTTTACCTATGAGAGAGGACATATAATTTTTGTCTTTCTAGGCCTGAGTTATCTTACTCAGTATATTTTCAGTTACATCCATTGTCATGCAAATTACATACTTACTTTAATTTTTCTTTACAACTGAATAAAATTTCTCTCTCTATATATATATATAATATATATATATATCCCTGTTTCATATCTATTAATCTAATCTAGTCTAATTCCATTTCTTAACTATTGTGAATATAGCCACAATGAACATGAATGTGCAAGTATCTCTGTAGTGGGATATGGCGTTCTTTCGATATGTACCCAGGAATGGTATAGGTGAGTCATATGGTACTTCTAGTTTTAGCTTTTTGAGAAACCTCCACGCTGATTTCCATAGTGGCTTAATCAGTTGATATTTCCAGTGTAAACCAGTGGATAAGCGTTCCTTTCACCATATCCTCACCAGGATTTCTTAAGAAAACAACTGGCAACAAAGGCTGTTGAAGATGCAAGTATATGTTTAGGGGTTTAAGGACATCTCAAAGTTAAAGGGTTACTACAGGAAAGGGTAACAGCACTTTATGTATGTTCCCATGGTGAAGAAGTCCTGGAAGCTGGTTTGAGTGGACTCATCCAGAGTTGACCACTACTACCTATTTTCTTTTCTTTCTTTCTCTTTTTTTCTTTTTAGATTATTTTTAAGGCCCTGACCTGGCCCATCTAGAGGGACCATTACCACCTATTTTTACAATCAAGTTTTATTGAACCTCCCACCAAATAGATTTGCGTCTTGTTTCTGGGTCCTGAATGTGATCTGTCTAGACTGACCATTACCACCTATTATTATTGTTCCTTATGGGCCAGTCATTATCTGCAAAAGTTAACCTCCTGCCTAATAACATTATCGGGTTTTCTTGTAATGTAGGTCGTGGAGTAAGTAAAGGAATCTTAGAAATCTGTCTTTCAAATATAGAGGGAAAACTATCTACTTTTATTAATGCAATTTCAAAATTATAAACAATCCTAAAACAGGAAAAATTCCTCTCACTTTGTAGCAGACTATAGTTGACAACTCTGCTTAGAGTTGTGTAGGACTGATGTGCTGGAACATTTCTAAGAACATATAGTATACATGTTTGAAATACTTTCTGATTCTAAGGCTTATTTAATTAAATTTATTTTCAAACAGATAATACAAACATGAGGCCCAACATTCAAAATTCAAGAATTTATATAATCACAGATTTGAGGGGCAAGAAATACGATGGATCAAGCCTGCAAGGAATTCGTAGAGCAGGGACTGGTGTTGGTTCATTGATAGAGATATTTTGGTATTACTTCTCTTCATTAAGAATATAGTTGCAGCCGGGCGGTGGTGGTACACTCCTTTAATCCCAGCACTCAGGAGGCAGAGGCAGTCAGATCTCTAGTGAGTTAGAGGCCAGCCTGGTCTACAGAGCTAGTTCCAGGACAGCTAGTGCTGTTACACAGAGAAACCCTGTCCCAGAAAACCAAAAAGAATGTAGTTGTTTTCCCTGTGCCCAGATCAAATCCAGGCCACTGCATCTTTAGGTGGTGTGGTCATCCTGGGGATGTGACTCATCTGCACAGAGACAGTTAGTTACTTGTTTTTTTTCCACTACTGTTTCTCCCATATCCTTATCTCATGTTATATAAAACTATTTCAAAACAAGAAATATGCCAGGACATAAGAGCAAAAGATTCAAGAGATGGCAATAGGAGAAATAAAATGGGAGACTGATAAAGATCTGGCAGCAGAGCAACTTCCCTTAGGCTCTGCTGCTACACCATACATTTTATGTAAACAAACATTTACAAGTGCGTCACTGGAGGACTTTTCTTGTAAAGAGAACAGTTTAGAATTTGTTGGAATAATTTGGAATTTTTATTCCTAACTCAGTATTGAGAATTCCGCACCCCCACTCCCCACTTTTCTACCTTGGGTCCCTCCCCTTCCTAACCAGCCCACTTCAGTGGGCTGTGGAGTTTAGTGACGAACGTGTAAACACTAGAATTCTTTGCTATCCTTCCGCGCTGCCAAGCCACACCTTTTTCCCTGACTCCATAGCGTGAAAACCGCATGAACCATATGCATTCCGTGACAAAGGAAAGACATGGTGAGCTTGGTGAGAGGCACTCCTAAGAGAGAAGCTAATACAGACATTTGGTAATAATCTGCTTTCTGATGTTTTGCGCTCTTTTCCCTAGTTTGGCACCAGAATCTTAGTGTCGCAGTGTGGGAGAAACGGAGCAATCTATGAATGGCAGTGGTATATCACTCCACTTCCCTAAGCCGGATCTCCTTTAACAACTCTAGCCCCTCCCTCTGCGGGCTTCCGTAACTTGACGTAGCCGCGCCTAGTGCGTCCCGGCGGAAGTGGGTGGATGTTGTTTAGTCGCTTCCAGAGGGTTCCCGAGGAGCCTTAGGCACCTGGGAGGGAGGAGAGTGCCGATAGGTGATGGTGGCTTGCTAACCATGGCCCTTTATCTGGTAAAGTAAGCATTTTGTCCTAAGTCGCAAGTGCTCGGCCAGCCCCTAAATACAGTCGCCGCCATTGTCTCTGCTCCCTGCACCTGACTGCCGATTGCGTTTGCCTGCCTCCTTTCTGTGAGGCAAGACACCTCTGGAGACACGCAGATAAGAAAACAGCCTCCGATTCAAGCGGAACAGGTTAGTGAGAAGGAGGACATTGCTTGGGGATGTGAATGCGGGTTCTGAGATTGGTGCCGGATATGTGACCTGGTTTTAGGAGGCGGATGTTGAAAAAAGAGAGCGAGACTAGGGGGATGATAAAAAGCTATCTACGTTTCCATAAACTAGCCTCACTTCCGATTACGTTTGGGAAGGGAGATGGATGTAATGGCATCATGCGGAGATGGCGTACTTGTCAGAGGAGGCAGGGCTGCCATTGCTGGTTAGGGCAATTGTCTGAGGAGCCTTGAGAATCGGAGGGAGTATACCAAGAGGTTTTAAATGTGGGGACATTTAAGTCTTGGAATCAGAGATTGCTTCATGTTCTGGTTACTAATCTGACCATTAATTAATCACATCTTGCTCTTTTGATTTGGGGCTATCAAACATTTATTTGTAGATGTGTTGCCAGTTTACATTCTCGATGTTTCAGGGCATCAGATCAAAAGGGGAGGGGAGAAGATAAACAAAATTGACCTGGTTTCTGTATAGTGGGAAAGACTCCAGCTATGTTACAAAACGCGATAGGTTTGTGGGGAGGAGAAATACTCATAAGAACCTGTAAGAAAACTGAAAATGATACTATTCATTATTTTCCCAGCTTCCTGTTATTGTCAGGCGTTCATCCCTACTGACACCACTACGACCGTGCAGGGATGGTTTAGTTGTCTTCATGGAAAATTTTAAGCTTTAAGAACATAACAGAGGAATGTGGAGATTTGGGGGTGGCATCTGGCGGTGGCAAAAGAAAGGCAATCAGAGAACTCTTGGCCGAACAAGTATCTATATCCAGAAAGCGTTTATTCCTTCGGTGCTGTTTTCTAAAATAGACTCATTACCTATATTCTCCTGTTTGTGGATTTCCCTTGGTAGACATAGTCATAGGTTTGTATAACTGTTGACTGTTGTGAACCCAACTTGAAGCTAGGGAATAATGAAGCTTCACAGGTTGGTGTGAAGCTAGAGACACAAGGGCCACTGAGACTAGAAAATTATATCCTTCTATTTTGTCAGTTTATCAGTGACCCCTACTTGGTCTGCGGAGTCTTAGGAGTCTTAGTGTACTTTGGAGATAGATACAAGCTGTACCTATAGATACTTAGGAGTCTTAGTGTACTTTGGAGATAGATACAGGATGCAGATATCTCCCTTTTGTGCCCTCTTTCTTGTCCTGCTCTAACACTTTGTTATTATCTAATTTTCAACTAGGGCATTACCAGAACAATCACTGAAGAGGAAAATGGTGGGCCATAAGGGAGGAGGAGGAACAGCTTTGAAGATGAGTAATGGGAGGAGAGGAAGACCAGGAAGGGAAAGCTAGACAAACTGTCTGAAAAGGCAAGAATAGAGGCCAGGAACCAAGGTCTATATCCCAAGAGCTTAGGTTCTCTGTCCTCTTTGTCTGTCTATAGGTCTACCAGATCTGCTGCAGGACTTGTCACGAGTGGAAACGAAGAAAGGAGGAGAAAATTACTCCACATCAGTGCAGGTTAGTATGACTATGGGGACTCCTTGAGGAGAATAGTAGAGATTTGTTGGCTCCATCCCAGGTCAGGAAACAGCCTAGGGATTCTACAGCCTCTCATGTCCATCCCACTTTGCTGTTCTCCCTGACCTTATTACTGTTTGGAAAGACAATTGGTAGCACATGGAAGTGTAGACAGTGGGTGAAATGAAAGAAGGAGTTTGCTAGTTGTCTACTTCTCTCCCGTAGAGCCCTGAATTTCCATATGTAAATATCTCTCTGTGCTAATCAGCATGAGGAAAAAAAACATTGGAAGAGACTTAAAGCCCCATTTCCTTCCTCCACCCTAGGTCCAACTTCAGTGACAGATCTGGTGGCCTTGGAGTGGCTGAAGACCACCACCCTCCACAGGCCTGCGCCCAAGCACAGCTATCCTCCTTTATCTTGAGTGAGCTTCCTCAGCATGCTGTCTGTATCATTGGCCGAAACTGTAGTTGGAAAGGGGGCCGAATGACTACTGGACTTTATATGAAAACACCAACTTGGGGCTGACTTTCAGGCAAGGCTGAGATAGGGGCATATTGTTTGACTTTGCCTTTGTCTTGAACCATGATTGGCTCTAAAAGTAAAGGGAAAGCTAGAGAAGAGTCTGGGGCTACCTTAAAACCTGGAAGCAAAAGCCTTGCCAATGCTAAAGGAAAAGCCAAGAGTCAGACCAAGAAAGTGGTTGAGGCACAACCAAAAGAAGAATTGAGGAACAAGGCTGAGGCTAGGGATGAAGCAGTGGCCAGGAGACAAACAGTGACTCACACTGAGCCTGAGACTGTGACATGGAAAGTGAAAAAAAAGAAAGATAAGACTAATACTAGAGTCAATGCTCAGACTAAGACAGAGCTCCTGGCAGAGCCTGGGCTAGTGCCTCACACCAAGTCAGATGCCTCTTCTATGTCTGTGGTCATTACTGTAACCAAGTCTGAAGTCAAGGTTGACGCTGGTATTGAGGCATCTGTCAAGTGCTCTGCCAAGGCTAGAGATAAGGGCAGTATGAAGCACAGATCTGAGGTAAAAAAAGAGACCTGTGTCAGATCCGGGGCTGGGGACAAAGCGAGTATTGTCATCAATGCCACTGATGAGAGTGAAGAATATGTGTGCTCCTGGTTTTGGACTGGAGAAGAGCCTAGTGTAGGGTCCTGGTTCTGGCCTGAAGAAGAATATCCTCTTCAAGTTTATCAGCCCCCACCTAAGGTTGAGGAAGAACCCGAACCCCCAGAGGACACATTCGACTTTACTTTAAAAAAAAAAGCAGCAGCATGGGCAAGGGGCAGGTTTATTGTCCTGGTCCCAGTTGAGGAAGGTGAGAAAACTTTACCTCCAGAAGGGAACTGGACTCTGGTTGCGACCTTAATTGAAACTCCTCTGGGTATTCGACCGCTGACCAAGATTCCACCTTTTGAAGGACCTTACATCCAGACTTTAGCTGAAGTAAAAGAGCAAATTCGGGAAAGAGAAAAGTATGGACCCAATCCGAAGGCCTGCCGCTGTAAATCTCGTACCTTTAGTTTAGAGCCTGTAGAGTTTGATAAGCTTGTTGCCCTCCTTAGGTTAACTAGAGATCCGTTTATTCATGAGATAGCTACAATGATAATGGGCATCAGTCCCGCTTACCCATTTACTCAAGATATTGTTCATGATGTTGGTATTACTGTTATGATTGAAAATTTTGTCAATAATCCAAATGCTAAAAGATACCCTAAAAATTTAAATGTGAGCGTGAGCACTGACACCTCTGGAGAAGCAAAAGAGGATGAAGCACATGTAAATAAAGTTTGTAGGGACATACTCTCTTGTCCTTTGAACTGCTCTGTGCAAGTGGAGGAGCTGAAACTGTTAGCGAGCCTGAGTACGAAATTCGAGTTTCACCACGTGATTGTCAATTATGTTCGATATTTCATCTCATTGTTAAACAAAGGAAGTGTCAAAATCAAGTTTCAGATTTTAAGAGTTCTTTTATGTTTGTCAAAAAATCAAGCCAATACAAGAGAGCTGATCAGTGCTGAAGTGTTGTCGGCCCTGGTTTCTCACTTTCACAAGAATGAGTCAAAGGCTAATATCCTGCACATCATTGAAATATTCGAGAACATAAATTTCCAGTTCAAGAAAAGGGCAAAGCTGTTTACCAAGGACATGTTCACTAAATCTGAACTTATTTCCATATTCCATGAGGCAAAAGAGTTTGACCAGAAACTCCAAGACTTAGCAGACCATAGTGACCCTGATGTGAGAGATAAAGTTATCCGATTAATACTCAAACTCTGAATAGCTGTATATTCTCACAAAACCTTGAGCATTGTTTGTCTTTCCAATATAAATCTAATGCATATTATAATTATAAATTTGATACTTATGCTCTCTGTGTTGAGGTAAGCAATTTTATGGATGCTAGTCATCTTGAGAGATTGAACACTTGCTGGTTTTTATTGTGCTGTATATAATATAAATTGAGGTATTTTTGGGATCTGTAATGTAACCCGGTACTGAACCTATTCATCCTAAATAAGCTATATTTCTGTGCATTATATTGATATGAGTGTATTTTCGTATTCCATTTGCGTGTTTTTAATAAAGCTGCATGCTAAACCTGATGAAAACATTGTCCCAATTCTTCAGTTGAAATGTAGTCACAGATGAACAATATAAAGATAGCCATGATCATTGTCTATCCAGTTTCTATTGGGGTGACACAAACAGGTTCACAAATTGGCAGCTCTTTTAGTTTCAACATGTTCAGGAAATACAATAAATCATTCTGTGACCAAGAACACAAGACCATGCTTCTGGCAGTCTGGAGGTTGTAGATGGCAGGGTTTCAAGTGAGGAACGATACTCTATCTTGACAGCTCTGGGGAAGTGGGTGATGACAGACTTGGGAGGAGAATACAGATGCCTTCATGCTCTTTTGAGTCCGAGAACTTGTACGGTTATAACCCTTTCACATCTGAGGTCTCACCAGGATACCTTCAAGTTTTCCATCCCCAAGAGAGTTTCTGCTTCTCAGCCAGTTCAGTTAAATTATGGGCGATTGTGGGAAGTGCAGTTCTAAGAGACACAGCCACATTGTATCCATATTAGCAACCTCCCTATCCAGGAATACCAGATTTACTACTTCCAATGAGGTTTTCTATCCCTGCAGTCCTGAGCCTCTGAGGAGGGCTTGGGATCACCTACAGAAACTGATTATTAATATCACTTCAACTTTGGTGGTTGTTGGTTCTCATACTTGCTTTTGTTTTCTGGCCAGTACATTTGACTTGGTCATTTTTACCTATTCTTGTTGGCAGCCCCTTGTTTGTGCTGATTCTTAAGGGTCAGGGTATGGCTGTATGTGTGACACAACCACAGAATGTCAAAGTCCTTTAGTGTGTAGTTAGTAAGAAATTAATTTCCCTCTTCTCACTGTCCTGCTTCTTTTCAGTTTACTGTTTGAAGCCATGTTGTTTATTCTACCTCAGTTTCCTGTTTATGTAACAAGAGCTGGTTCAGAGCAGAGGGTTGTGGTACAGAACAACAGGTATAGATTGGGATCTGATACTGTATGCCTGTCTTACTCCCCAGATCCTTTGTTACTGTTATTCCCAATTTATTGCCCAAAATTGGGAATAATAGAGATGATGAACTCTGGAGGAGTGTGTGTGTGTGTGTGTGTGTGTGTGTGTGTACACAAATGTGGCTGTGATCTTTCTTTTGACCCACCTTTTCCAGACTTTTCATGTATTTGGGGAAGGTCTTAATAAAAAATATCAACATGCTGGACTGTATTCTAAGTTTTAACAGCTAGTCCTGGTTTAATTTCTATGGAGGTCAGATGTGAACCTATTTTTCATATTCCTAGAAATAAAAATAAAGAATAATTGTCCATATTTGTGAATTTGGAGGAGGGAAAGCAGTGGGCTTTTTTCTTGCAGTGTGCCACTTTAATTTAGAAGATTTTTGAAGTTCTATGTAACTCTTTTTAATCCACAGATTTCCCCTAGCCTATAATACCAGCTGTGAGTACTTATCTCAGTGGAGCTCTTCACAGTGCAGTCGGACCAAATCCTATGGAAACATTCTATATCTCAAATGCCCTGTGGAGTACACAATCAGTTGATGGCTTGGAATTTTCCAGTATCAGCTAAGGAGAAGGGTGAGTTTGGGATATGTGTATATATTGGTGCCAAAGAAAGAAATCAGTTGGGGTTGGGGTTTAGCTCAGTGGTAGAGCGCTTGCCTAGCAAGCACAAGACCCTGGGTTCGGTCCTCAGCTCCAGAAAATTAAAAAAAAAAAAAAAAAAGAAATCAGTCTTCCTGCCTGAGTGGTAATTTTGAAAGTCAAAAATCATCTTCTGTAAGTTTCTGACATGTCATCTATTGATGTACACTTTGGTTGTTCCCACAGTTGGGCTATTATGACCAGTGCTGCAATGAACACTGGAGTACAGGTACCTGTTGGAGTCCCCAGTTTCTTTTGCATATACACTTAGAAGTGAAATTGCTTGGCAACATGATGATAATTCTGTTTAGGTTTTGAGGAATTGCCAAACTGATTTCCACACTGGATATACCATTTTGCATTCCTATCATCAATATGATCATTTGAATGTGTCTACATCTTTTAAAATACTTATTTTCCTCTGCCTTTTAAGTTTTCTTTTAAGTAGATACATAAATACATGAATTTCTATTTTAATGGACTAACATGCTGTATTTTAGTATATGTATAGCTTTTGTACTTTTCAAATGAGGTTTCAAATCTGAAGCATTTATCTTTTCTTTCTGCTAAAAACTTTAAAAGTCTTCCAGGTTTTTGAAATATAGTGCATTATTGTTATTTATAGCTACCCTCCCATATAGGAAGATACCAGAACTTCTAGTTCCTAGTGAAACTTAGTAACTACTGTCCCCCATACTCTCCCTAGCCTTTGATAACAATAATTCTACTCTCAACTTCCTTGAGAGCAACCTTTTTAGATTGCACATATGTGTAGATGATAAGGCATTTGTCCTTCTGTGCCTGGTTTATTTCACCAAACACACTGATCTCCAGTTCCAGCCCTGTTGTTAGGAATGGCAGAATGACTTTTATGACTGAATAATATTTTATCCTGTACGTAAACCACAACTTTATCCATTCATCAATTTTTGAATACTTAGGGATTTTTTTCTATTTCTTAACTATTGTGAATTACAGTACTGCATTGAGAATGTGAGTGCAGATGACTTACTAGCATGCTAATTTAATTTCCTTTGTACATGTTCCTAATAGTGGGATTCCTAGGTTGTATGGTAGTTCTATTGATGTAGTTTTAGGATCCTCCATGCTGCTCTTCATACTGTGTATGTTAACTTGCATTCCCATGAACAGAGTGAAATTTTTTCTTCTCCACAGTCTCACTAGCACATCTTGTCTTTAAGCTTTTTGATAATAGCGATGCTCACTGGTGTAAGGTGGCAGCTCATTGTGCTTGCAGTTATTGCTAAAAGTTAGTGGTGTGGAGCATATTTTTCATGTACCTATTGTCCACGTGTATGTTTGTCTTCTTTTGGTAAATGCCTATGCAGGTGTATTTGTTCATTTTTAAATGTGATTATTGGGAGGATTTTCTGAGTTTTTTACAGTACTTAATATAGTCTGCATATCAGACGCTTGCCAGATGTGTGAATTGCAAGTATTTCTGCCATTTCTTAGGCTGTCTCTGCACTCTGTGGTTTCCTATATTGTGCAGAAACCTTAGTGTAATATAACCCCATTTTATTTTTGCTTTTATTTCTTGTGCTTTAATGATCCTTCCTAGAATTTCCTGTCAGTTCCAATGTCTTAAAGCATTTTTCTACTTTTCTTCTTCTAGTGTCATCATTTCAGGTCATATACATAGTCCTGTAATAGATTTTGAATTGCTTTTTTGTTGGGAGAAATAGTTGATGTTTATAATTTTCAAGACATTCTTCTGTCTGTGGCTATCAAATTTTCCCAGCATCATTTATTACAAAGACTGTTCTTTCTCCATTATGTGTTCTTAGCAACTTTGTTGAAAAAGAGTTAATTGTAGATGCATAGGCTTATTTCTAGACTTTATTATTTGAAGTTGTTCTGTGAATACTTTTTTATGTCAGACCATGCTAATATTTAAAAAAAATCAGTTTAGATTTGCAGTCGTTTTGAAGTCAGGAATTATAGTTCCTCCTATTTTTTTATTTCTATTCAACATATATTTGGTTTCTTGGGGACCTCTGTGGTTTCATGTGATTTTTATTAATGCTTTTTTCTAGTTCTGTATAGAGCATCTGTAGTATTTTTATAGGGTTTGAGTCAGATTTGTACATCACTTTTGCTAGTACGTTTTAACAGTGTTGATTTTTCCAATCCATAAGCACAGGCATCTTTTCTCATATTTTTGCATCCTTCTCAATTTCTTTCATCAGTGTTTTATACATCTTACTATAGAGATCTTTTACATATTTGGTTAAATTTATTTTTAATATTTTACTTTTGTTGGTATTGTAAATGGAATTGCTTTCTTGCTTTTTATTTCAGGTAATTTTTGTATACTAATTTTATATTCTTCAACTTTGCAGAATGTACTCGCTCATTCTAATAGTTTTTTTGTTGTTTTTGGTGATTTTCTGTATGTAAGATCATGTTATCTCCAAACAGCAACAGTTTGACTTCTTTTTCAACCTGAATGAATGTTTGCTTCTCTGTCCTTATTGCTCTTGCTAGTATTTCTAGAGCAGTATTGAATAAAAGTAGTGGAAGAGAACATCCCTTTCTTGTTCTAGGACTTAGAAAGAAGTCTTTTCAGTTTATTCCCTTGACCTTAATGTTAGCTATCGTCGTATTATAAAGGTCTTATTATGTTGTAGTATATTCCTTCTAGTCCCAATTTTTCAGTTCTATTATCATGATAGGGTGTTGAATTTTATCAAATGTATTTTCCACATTGATGTGATCATATGGTTTACAGTCCTTCATTTTGTTGATGTGGTTTTTCAGTTTATTAATTTGAATACATTGGACCATCTTGCATTCGTGGAATGAGTCCCACTTGGTCATAGTAAATATGCTGCAAAGTTTAATTTGCTGCTCTTCTGTTGACGAATTTTTTCATCTGTATTGATCAATCATATATTGGCCTGTAGTTTTGTCTGTGTGTTACCGTCTGGATAATGCTGACCTCATGGACATGGGTTTAAGCCCATAGAAAGTATAGAAAGCCTTTGTTAGCCAGCTGGTGACTACACTGGGTATTCGGGATCCCAGTGTAGCACTGAACCTTTCTCAGGGTGAGCTTTTAAGCACAAAAATCATGTTCTTGGTTGACATACTTCAGTTAACAAGAACAGTTAGCCAGAAGCAGAACTACAGAAGCCAAAAAGCAAGGTTAGTACATTTAGAGACTTTCCCAGAACTTTGGACTTTGATGAATTAGGTCTTTGTTTTTGTTTTGGCAGGTGGTGCTGTCTACATGTTGAGATTTATGGCCTGAATGGTACTTCCACCATGGAGTCAGTTGTGCTAAGTCTGGGGCCTCCTAAGGTCTGGGGCCCTGTTACATTCCTCACAGGTTACTTTCCCCACAGGTCTTAGTGAATGAGTCAGATTGTGGCCCCTCCTGCTTTAAAGAGGTGTAGATGGTCCTAGGGGTCATTAATTTTACTGAATTGATACATAATTGGCCACCTAGTTTCAGATCCAGGGTCCTGCTGTTAATCCAATCAGAATGAGTACTAAAAGTTCAGCCAGTGCTGGTAGTAGAGTAGTTAGCTAGGGGGACCAAGAAAACAGAGACTGGTACTAATTATTTGATTTATGTCTTTGTCTCTTTCTCTTTTTGAGGTTTCCTCCAACTATGGCAATATTTTTTCTTATTATTCCTGATCAATTAGCATAGAAACAGCAGGTTTCTCCCAAAGCCGTACATAGTTTCCTGTATCTCATGAGATGTCTAAGCCTCTCCAATTTTATAGGACCATTTCTGCAAGGTAGTCTAACTGTTGTTTTAATTCAGAAATGGAAACATTTAATACCTCTTGGTCCTAATCAACGTGTCTACTGAGATGAATAAAAGGAGTTTTTCAGGTTGGAAAACATCAGAAGAGGCACATTTAGTTAAATCATTAGTACGTGCCCACCAGGTAGTCTCAAGGGCCCAGTAATATTGCTGTTATGGAGATGAGTTAACCCACAAGGCAGAATAGCAGGCCTCAAATAAAGGGAAGTGCCTAGGTTAAAGGTTTTGAATACTAGACAAGTTCCAGCCCCTTGTAAGTCCCCTAATGTTAATTTGGGCTGTCCCCAACTCACTGAGTTTTGTCAGACAATGGGATGACAATCTGGTTAGTTCCCTGTGTAGTATGGGGACCTGGGTGTGTGTGTGTGTGTCCAAGCATATCCAGCAATCCTGGTTGATTTCTGTCTGGAATGATTAACTATGTGGTGGACCTTATCAAGAGTGGAAAGTAGGGTGGGGATCCCTCAGCTTCCTGGACATCAGAAGGTGGGACTCTGGCTCAAGATGTGTTTAGGACCCAAAGGTGTGGGGACCAGGGCAGGGACAGTTTAAATCTATCCCTAGGGTCTCTTCCTTTGGCATAAATTCTGATTTCCCAGGTTTTCCAAAAGCTAGAACTTTTCTTACAGAATTTCCAGATTTGTAATTTTATGGTCACTGGGTTATATTTTCCTATTGTTCATTTCTTGGGAGGAGCTTTCTTTATATATACTCATCTGTGTGTTTTCAGGAAGCTTGTTTCACAGCCCCAATTTTTGCTGTGGAAACTCCCCTGTTCCTGGCCATGGGACCCACCTGCAGGGTGTGCCTAGAATTTTAAATTCTGTATTCCTATCTCAAAGGATAAACTCCCACATTTTTCTTTTCTCTAATACAACCAAAGAACACTTAAAGTAGGTATCAGTGAGCAAAAGTCAAGATGAGTACGGGTTGTTGCTCTGTAGTTACACTAGCTAATACCTTTCATATATCTCTCTTCCTTAGTTCCCAGGTCCAGGCCTGAGGGTGGTGGACACTGGACTATGACTCTGTATTCATACCAAACATAAGACTCAGGAGGAGGGGGAGGCACAAGAAGTGGAAGGACCTGGGACCCAATGAAACCTTAATTTTAAGAGTTTCATAGTCTGAGAGATAATCCATTTGGCAGAGGCATCCCTGGCTTCCATTTTCTTGACATGGGTGCGTGGATCCATGATGTAATGTCAGCTACCTCCACAGTCGTAGGAATGGAGAGAATTACCTTGTAGGGTACTTTCTAGATTGGTTCCATTGCCCCTTTGGCTATTTGCTTGACCCAGATGTTATTATTAGATTCAAAGAAGGGGAAGTGGTGGTATACTCGGAGGTCAGCTCGATTTCTCAGATAGTCCAATTTATATCCTGTATAGAGAACTGCTGGTCTCTGAGCCTGGGAAGCAGTGGGAGAGGTCTTCCAAACTTAATATTAGGGGATAAATCCCTCCCTATACAGGGTGTAGCAGGCCTAAAGCAAAGCAAAGGAAGGAGGCCTATCCACTTTTCACTGGACTCTAATGTGAGTTTTATTAGGGTTTCTTTTAACATCCCATTTATCCTTTTTTAGCTGTCTAGAACTCTGTGGTCTGTATGCACAATCAAGCTTTCAATCTATCTCTAAAGCTTTAGCTATTAATTGAGAGGTTTTGGCTATAAAAGGCAGGCCATTGTCAGACCCCATTGCTAGGGGGAGGCCCACTGGGGGACAAGTTCTTGGAGGAACTTTTTAAGCTACTATTTGAACAGTTTCAGTCCAGGTGGGGAATGATTGTATCCATTTGGAAAAAGGTATCTATAAAAACTAAGATGTACTTGTATCCTCCCCTGACAGGCTGGATCTTGGTGAAGGCAGTTTTCTCAGAGTTTGCTGGGGTGTTGGTCTCTCATTCAGACCCCTTCCTGGGTAAAGGCTCTCCGTTTTGAATTTACTTGAACACAAACCTGGTATCTAACTGAGACATCCTGTGCTAGACTGTCCAGTCTAAGTATAACATACCTTTGTCTGAGGAACGTAGTGGACCCCAGATGAGTATCCTGGTGAAGGTCAGTTCCCAGAGTCCTGCCAGATGTTTCTGGGAGAATGATCTTTCCTTCTGGTGTCCTCCATCAACCTATGGGTTTAAGCTGTCCATCTTTTTTTGCATCTTCTATTTCTTCTTGGTTATACCATGGAATCTCTGGCAACCAGGTCGGGGTATGTCCTCAGAATAGCAATAGGCCTCACTGGTCTTAGCGCCGTTTGTCAGGAAGCCAGGACAGTGGTCAAGTTACTTCTTGCCTCAGGGTAGTCACCTTTTTGATGTCCTCAAAGTGGAGCATTGTAGAGGAAGCCAAATAGACTTTAGAAGGGCCAAGATTTTTTTGTTTAGTTTGTTTTTAATGTCCTCTTCCCCACTGGTCAGAGTCCCTCTTTCTCTATCAGTCACACCGTGGACATGCACAGTAGTAAGAGCACAGCGACTGTCCGTGTGTGTGTGTGTGTGTGTGTGTGTGTGTGTGTGTGTGTGTGTGTTGGTGAACTTTCCTTTTCCCCATCTCAGAGCCTGGGTTAGATCGACCAGTTCTGCTCTCTGAGCTGAGGAACCTGGCGTGGGCCCAAACTGTTTCAGTTAAAGTAACTGGTGTAGTTTCCAGCTACCTGGTTTCATCTTTCATCTCGTGATGGCCATGAATGAGCACCTGCATGTCGTCATCAGGCAAGAGGGTAGCAGGATTGATGGCGGTGAGTTTATCACATCTGACTTGAGGGTGGTCCATGAGTAGGGCCTGATACTGGGTCACATAGACATTAGACAGCCAACATCGGTGTTCCTCAGAGGAGGGCTTCAACCTTGTCTTGGGGTGCTGTGGGTATAAAATATTGATCTATAGTTAACTTGTTTGTTTGTTTTCATTAGACTAGCAGTAGCCACCCCAACTCTTAGATAGGTAGGCCATCCTATGGCTGCAGGGTTCAATTGTTTGAACAGGTATGTCACACGGTATTTCCATGGCCCCAAAGTTTGAGTTAAAACCCCTTTTTATTCTGGGCAGTGGTGGCGCACGCCTTTAATCCCAGCACTCGGGAGGCAGAGTCAGGCGGATCTCTGAGTTCGAGGCCAGCCTGGTCTACAGAGTGAATTCCAGGACAGCCAGGGCTACACAGAGAAACCCTATCTTGAAACAACGCCCCCCCCCTCAAAAAAAAAAACCTTTGTGTAATGTGTTTTGTTTTTGGTTTTTTTCAAGACAGGGTGTCTCTGTGTAGTTTTGGTGGCTGTCCTGGAACTCACTCTGTAGCCCAGGCTGGCCTCAAACTCACAGAGATCCGCCTGGCTCTGCCTCCCAAGTGTGGGATTAAAGGCATGCGCCACCGTCATCTGGCAAATGTTTTTTGTTTTATGAACAAACAGATGAAAATAAAGGTTTGGAGACATCTGGAAGTGCTAGGGCTGGAGCTGAAGTCAGAGCTGTTTTTAAAGCCTCAAATGCCTTTTGTGTAGTCTCAGTCCAGATTAGGAGCTCAGTGTCTACCTTATGCTGGTGTATAGAGAGGCCTTGCTATTTCTGCAAACTCTGGTATTCAGATGCAGCAAAACCCATCTGTATCTAGGAACTCTCAGACTTGTCTCTTAGTCTTTGGAGTTGGGATCTGAAGGATGGCAGCAGTCCTACTCTTGAGACAGACTCCTTTAGCCTCCACTCAGCTGGTAGCCAAAATAGGTAGACTCATGGACAGAGTTGGGCTTTCTTAACCAAAATTCTGTAGCCCAAGGTCTGTAACTCTTGCAGCAGTCCCTAAATGGCCCTTCTAGAATTTATTTTACTTTTAGAGGGTAGGAGGAAGTCATTTACATATTATATAAGAGTGTGGTCCCCAGAAACTTCTGATGGAAGGGAAGGAAATCAACATTTAATGTCTTTAAATTCTTGGGGCAACGAAGTTCAGGTACACTGCCCAGTGTAACCTCCCTCAGGGTCTGTCCATATAAAAGTATAGATGAATTGACTGCAATGGGAGGCTGAAGAATGCATTTTTCTGGTCTAAGACAGTGTACACATTTCTCTGGAGGAATCATACTCATGAGAATCAGAGGTCCCAGAAGGAGAGGCGTATTCCAAGGTGACTGGCAGGGCACAAGCCAGTCTCCAAGCCAGGCAGTATGGACTGCAAGTTCTCTTTTTGTTTCCAGGATCACTGGACATTACATAATCTGGCTGGGAGTAGCTGAACTGGTTAGTTGAACAATTATAGGAATTTGGTATTGGCCAGTCTTGGGAGGTTGGTTTGTGCTCATACTCCCAGAAATCTTTGTTGTATACTGAGAGATAGTTTAACTGTATCTTTTTTATCGGAGGCAGAACTTTTAGCTAAGAAATATTCTTCTAAAAGCAAGTGAGTCACCAAAATTTTGCCGGGTATCTAAAAGTAACTGTGTCTCATCACCGGAGAAGGTGGTGGTGACTTCCAGTTTTGCAAAAGGTCTTGTCCCAATCAGTTCTCTGTTGTTAAAAACCCTTTGAGCTATCTCCAGACACTGGGACCTACCTACTCATGCCTTTAAATTTTTATAACTCTTTTCTAATATCTGGAGCTGACTGGGTGACAAAGGAAATCTTTTTAGCAACTTACTGACTTTAATCCTTCTAATAAGGCAGCAAAATTGTATAAAGTCTCCTTGGTCAGTGTTGGACAGAAGGAAAAATCCATTCTGTCCAGACTGCATTGTCCAGTAGTGATTGATTGCCCCTGATCAGCTGAGGGCAGTTTTTCTACTTTTTTCAGAGAATGGTGGGTTTTGAGTTTTATAATTATATAGATTATTGGTTTAAAAGAAGACATAAATCATGAAAGAGGAAGTGGGACTTCCTCTTTCCCCCTTCCCTGGGACTGCTTAGGCGGGGAGTAGAGGGAATGCACACCTCAGGGAACTACTTAACCCCCCTTGTATGCATTCTGCTTAGATGACAGGATGCCCTGGATGAGAGGCTCAGCTTCTCTCTGACTCCACACAGGGACTGGGACCAACCAGGGACGACCAGGATCGTGAACAGGTGAGGGCAATGAAACAAGTGAAGGCGTGAGGAGCGGGACAGGCAGAGCTGGGGGTTTGGCGTTTTTCTTTTGTATGTATAGGAGTGTTCCTTGGATAACCTGGTGGAGACTAAAGGAGTCAGCTCCCAAACAAGAGGTACAAGCCTTAAACAAGGTGGGGATCTCATATCAGAGGAAGCTACTGGTCAATACAAGGGACCAAAACTGACAGAAACACATAGACATGCATGCACGCATGCACACACACACACTTAGACACAATAAAGATAACAAGAGGTGGCCACCTCCAGAGGTGACAGACCAGTCAACTTTCTAATTTGTTTCCTTTTGGGGTGAAGGTGTCAGACTTCTCCAAGTTGTTAGGTAGCGATTGGTCAAAGGGTATCCTGGGGCCCTGGTTATACATACCCTAGGAGCTCTTAGTCCACCACTTTCTTACTTACTTTGAGAGGCTCTGAGACCCCTGATATCTTGAGGTCTGGTCTCTGGTGAAACCTCCAGAAATGTTGGAAAGTTTCCATCAGAGAAGACTGGGTTTTAAGCCAATAGAAAGTCTTTATTAGCCAGCCAGTGAATACACTGGGTGTTCAGGATTCCAGTGTAACACCAAGTGTTTCTCAGGGTGAGCTTTTAAGCAGAAAAAATATTCTGGGTTGATATACTTCCGTTAACAAGAACAGTTATCCAGAAGTCAAACTACAGAAGCCAAAAAGCAAGATTAGTTCATTTAGAGACTTTCCCAGAACTATGGATTTGATGGATTAGGTCTTTGTTTTGTTTTGTGCCGAGTTTTATAGCCTGAATGGTACTTCTATCATGGAGTCAGTTGTGATAAGGTCTGGGTGCCTATTGCAATAATGTCTTTGCAACAATCCCTTCCTCTTCTGCTTTTTGAAGTAACAAGGTGAATTGGTATGAGTTCTTGAATTGTTTCACAGAATGCAGCAGTGCAACCATCTCATCCTGGGCTTTTCTTTGATGGTAGACTGTTTGTTAGTAATTCAGTCTCTACTAATACGTTCTTTTCTATTTTTCATGATTCCATCTTGCAAAGGTGTACATGTCTACAAATTGGTCCATTTATTCTAGGTTATCAAATTTGTTGACATATATTTTTTCCTAATAATTTTAATGATCCATTGTATTTTTGTGGTGTGAGTTGTAATGCTTTCCCTTTCGTTTTTGATTGTATTTGAAAGTTCTCTTCCTTAGTCTACCTAAGGTTTGGTTCATTTTGTTTTCTTTTTCTTTTTTCTTTTTTTTTTTTTTTTTTAAAAAAGATTTATTTATTTTTTATGTGTACAGTGTTCTGCCTGCATGTATGCCTGCAGGCCAGAAGAGGGCACCAGATTTCATGGATGGTTGTGAGCCACCGTGTGGTTGCTGGGAATTGAACTCAGGACCTCTGGAAGAGCAGCAGCCAGTGCTCCCAACCTCTGAGCCACCCCACCAGCCCATTGTTTTATTTTTCAAGAGCTAACTCTTTTTCACTTTAATCCTTATTTCATTTATTTATGCTTCGTTGCTTCCTTGTGGTAATTTGGAGTTTGACTTATTATTTATCATCTAGTTAAGGTGAATGGTTAGTTGTTTATTTGCATTCTTTCTGATTATTTATAGTATTTTTCTGTATTTTATTGGCTTTGGTTACTACAGCCCTCCCTCTTAATACTACTTTTTCTATATCTCATAGACATCATTATCTTCATTTTTATTTGTTTCAAGAAGTATTTTAATTTCTTTCTTGAAATCTTGTTTGACCTTGTGTTCTGAAATTTCCGTATATTTGTATAGTTTCTAAAGTTTTTCTTGACATTGATTTTTAATTTTACTAAATATGATTAGAAAAGATACTCCTTATGATTTTAGTTCCTAAAAACTTCTTTTTGCAGCGCTTAGGCTTGAACTCAGGGTGTTACTCTTGGTAGGCCAGTAGTCTATCACTAAGCCACACTCGTGTGTGTGTGTGTGTGTGTGTGTGTGTGTGTGTATGTGTGTGTGTGTGTCGGGGGGGTTTGTTGTTTTGTTGGTTTTTTGAAAAGTTATTTTACATTCATGACTGCAGTGGTTGCTTTGAGCCTGGAGGATGACATTTCATAGTCCTTTACCTTATCTTCAGTTTCTTACTACTATTCGACCCACCTTCCAAAACCTTCCCTGAGCCTTAGAGGGTATAGTGTAGGTGTTTTCTTTAGGGCTGAGCCCTCAACTGTCACTTACTCTGCCAAGAGACCTTTGTGATTAAGACTGAGAGTATTTTTGACTCTAGGTATAAGCACTACATATTTAGAAGGTAATTTGATTCTATATCAATTTAGTTAAATAAAAGTAGTAAGGTCCTACCTTGGACATGTGACTGCCTCAAGTATGGGTTGTTAATTGGACTTAGCATACCAGGCATAGATTCCCTCTTATAGAGTAGGCCTTACACCCAATCATAAGGAATCATGGTGTTTTATAACTGCCCATCTTTTCTTTTTGCTCATTACTAGTTGTTGTTGTTGTTGATGATGTCTTTTCTGTCCAGTTTGAAGAAATTTCTGTAGCATTTCTTATGTAGTGGGTCTGATGGAAATATATTTTCTCAACTTTTGTTTGTCTGGACATACCTTTAATCTCTCATTTCAAAGGATAGGTTAGCCAGGCTAGTATTTCTGGTTGATAGTTGTTGACAGTTTTTCAGTACTGTAAAAATCTGTTGCCAGGGGCTGGAGAGATGGTTCAGTGGTTAAGTGCACTGGCTCCTCTTCCAGCGGTCCTGAGTTCAATTCCCAGCAACCACTTGGTGACTCACAGTTATCTAAAGTGAGGATTGATGCCCTCTTCTGGCATGCAGGTGTACATGCAGACGGAGTACTTATAAGTAATAAATAAATAAAATTTTAAAAACGTGTTGCCATCATCTACTTACATGTATGGTTTCTTCTAAAGTGTACTGCTAGACGAATTGGCACACCTCTATGTGTTGTTTATTTTGTCTTCAGCATTGAGAATCTTTATCTTTCACTTGTAGGAGCTTGATTTTAAGATGTGTTTGAGGGATTAATAGAGTTAAACCCTGATAGTAGCCTTTAACTTTCCTGTAAGTGATGTTGTTTCTTCCATGTAAGTTTGGGAAGTTTCTGTTCTTGTTTCTTTGAATAAAACTTATATCTATTTATCGTATCATTATTCCAAATAAATAGCTTTTTAAGATGTCTTACATCTTACATCATTCCAGCATCGCTTTCATTCCTCTTCATTATTTTTCTTCTCTACCCTTTTATTCCAACTGTGTATTTCCAAGTAGCATGTCTTCAAGCTCACTAATTCTTCCTTCTGTTTAAGCTGTGCTGCTATTGATGCCTTCTTTCTGTTTTTTAATTTCTTTAACTGTATTTTGCAATTCAAAAATTTCTCTTTGCCAGTTCTGGATTGCTTCCATCTCTTTAAGTTTTTCACTGGAGTTTCTACATGTTTCTGTGTTTTTTCTTCCTGTCATTGAGTTTCCTTAAAACAGCTCTTTTGAATTCTCCATCTGAGACTGCAGATAGTGTTTGTTTGCTCTATAGTTGGTTTTGGCATCGTGTGTTTAACCATTAAGTGAGGTCACAGTTTTCTGAAAGTTTTTTTCCAAGTTTTAAAAAGCGCGCGCGCGCATGCGCGCGCGCACACACACACACACACACACACTGTAAGTTAGCATGTGTGTTATAAGAAAAGTGTACAAAAGACAGAAGAAAATCATCTGCAATCACAATCAGTTCAGCCAAACACGTCCTTGTTAGCATATGATGATATTTGTACATTAAAAGATTGGGTGTTTATTTTTGTCTTCGTAATTTGTCTTTATTTAAATCTTTTGTAGATATCCTAAGCCGGCTGTTTATTTTCTCTGAGTCTGTAGCTGCTTACACTATTTCAGCATATTATAGTGCTGAGCCCCAGGCTGTTTCCAGTGTTTTCACACTAAAGGGTGACCCAAGCTCAAATTTGTCCTAAATATGTAGTTGTTGGATTGTTGCCTAAAATTAGCAGTCTGTCCCCACAAGGCTCTGTCAGGAGCCAGCGTAGACCCAGTTGGCTTGTTCACGATCAGTGCCCTGTGTTCAAGCACCATGGGATTCTGCCCTGATTAGAGCATAACTACTCTGCCAGGACCATCCCTATCTGACTACAGTGACTTGGCACTCAGCTCCCTTTTGTCTCCTCATGGGAAAATTACTTTCTCCCTGTTGTGCTGTCTGGGGCTAGGGAAGGAATGCAATTGGCAGTCCCGTGGCTACCAGTGTTACATTGCTTAGTCTCGCCACAGCCCACAGTGCATTCAGACCTACACACCATAGGAATAGGACTCAGATCCATGCTGCTGTACGGGTTGCTTACTGCTGGGCCAAACTGGACCTTGGATACTGTAATCAGCCATAGGTTATGTTTGTCAGAGTAGAAATATAATTGGTGGGCCACAAGTCTCTATCTAACACCAAGTTGTATATAGGGCCTCTGGCTTATGAATACAAATTGTAAAGATTTGTCCAGTGTTAGGTTTCCCCAACACACCACTGAAGTACAAGGCAAAATACTTGGATTGCTTTCCTGGGAGAAATAGTCCCCATTGCTGTCACTCAAGGTTAGAGGAAGGGTGGTAGAAATGTTTTCTTGGTTGCCTAGGCTGATGCTAACCTGAGATACACCCCAGTCTCACAGCTGCAAGACCTGCACAGTCTCAGGTATGTACTCCAGTCCATGCTGTGGTTGTCTTTAATGCAGGATGAAGTCCAAGTCTGTTCTACCTGAGCATAAAGGACTCTGATGCCCAAGTTTGTCTAGAGGCTCCATGTGTGAGTGTATACCTAGGGAGGGTGGCCTTTGGGATCTGCCTAGTGCATGGTCTCATTGTTCTGGGCTCAGTATTGGACTCCAAGGTAAAGATGTGTACTCATTTTTCTAACATATTCTATAGAGGATAGAGTCTTGCTTCTTATTGAGCTGTCCAATGTTGGCTGACGAATTTTGGGGGCCAGGCTATCTCTTATACACATGGCTAAGGAGGGTCCAGAAACTCATTCTACAAGTACTGGCTTGATCAAAAGGCTGGGGGTCTCTGTCTGCCCCCTTGATTTCATGTGGATGAGTCTGGTACTGGCATTCAAGTCTAAGGCCTGGGCATAATTCCCTCTCCTATCACAAATCATAAGGTTGCTTTCTCTCTCTCTCTCCCTCCCTCCTTTCCTCCTCTCTCTCACCCTCCCTTCCTCACACTGTATTCTGTGTGTTTTTTCCTGTATTCTTTAGTGCTTCTCTAATTATTATACTAAAATCACACTGTGGTCTCCCAATTGACTTCCTTAGCTCTTGTGATAGGTTTGTTCATGAATAGCTGTCCCATTTGATTGGCTTGGAAGGAGCACTGGAGGATCTCAGCGGCCATTTTGCTTTGCATCCATCCATTAATTTTTGATAACCATCCCCTTAGTTATGTGATAGAATCTCACTGTGGTTCTAATTTGAATTTCTCTAACTATTAATGATGTTGAACACCTTTGTGTGCATATTGGCTATTTTCATATAAAGGTCTTTATAATAAAGATCTTTTGAGTTTTTTTTTTTGAAATAGGGATCTTTTATACTTAGGGATGGCTTTGAATTCACTGTGAAGCTGGGGGTGACTTTCAACTTCTGATTCTCCTGCCATCACTTCCCAACTGCCAAGATCACAGACATGAACTCCTATCCCCTGGTTTAGATTTCTCTGTCCATTGATGTGGATTTTTGTCTTTGTTGTTGTTGCATTGTAGGAGTTCTTTGTATACCCTAGATAGAAGCCCTGCATGCCACAGTACACTCACAGATGGAGGTCAGAGGACACCTTGGTCAGTTCTCTCCTTCCACTCTATGTGGCCTAGGGATCAAAGTGGGTCCCCAAAGTTGCTCCATCAGGCTTGGCAGCAAGCACCTTTATCCACTGAGCCATTTCTCAGCCCCCTGGAAGGTTTCAGTGTTGACTCAAATTCACCTATGTTTTTAATCAGTCAGTAGATGATTGGGCATCATATCTAAGAGTTTATTGCCAAATCTAAGTCACAAGGGTTTACATCTATATTTTCTTTTAAGAGTTTTATAGTTTTGATCATTTATATTTCAGTTGTTGATCCATATTGAGTTAGTTTTTATATGTTTTGTTGAAGGAAGCATATGACTTCATTCTTTTATATTTGGAAATCTACTTATCCTGCAGCAGTATGCTTAACAGACTATTCTTTCTTCCTTGAGTAGACTTGAAACCCTGACTAAACCAACTGACCATGGATATATATGTTTGTTTCTGGATTATGAATTTTGTCCCATTTGTCTCTATCTATCCTTAATGCCAACATTGAGTGTTTCATTACCGTAGCTTTATAATAAGGTTTTTTGTTTGTTTGTTTGTTTTTTGAGACTGAATCTCATGTAGCCCAGGTGAGCCTCAAATTTGCTATGTAGCTTAGGCAAACCTTTTTGAACTACTGATCCACTTGCATTTACAGACATACACTTTGTATAGTAAGTTTTGAACTCAGTAAAGGAACATGCTCTACTTTTGTTCTGTTGCTTCAAGAATGTTTTTATTATTTTGAATCAATTTTGTGTAAATTTGAATGATCTGCTTTTTTTTGGGGGGGGGGTTTCGAGACAGGGTTTCTCTGTGTAGCTTTGCGCCTTTCCTGGAACTCACTCTGTAGCCCAGGCTGGCCTCGAACTCACAGAGACCCACCTGGCTCTGCCTCCCAAGTGCTGGGATTAAGAATGATCTGCTTTTTAAAAACATTTATCTTGCACAGGTCTTATTCAAGCTGCACAATTACTCTGAGTTTATATGTACAAGATCATGCCAGACAAAATCCAAGCACAGAAAGGGGAGTGGACATGAAGTCCATCACTAGCTGAAGACTTATTGGTTATTGACAGCTTCTGGGAGAGGAAGAGTTTTCTTTAGTGGTGCGGTCCCTGGTCTATGACCACTCTCTAGTGGATGGCCACACACCCAAGAATACATAGGCAGCAGAAATTGGATTTCACATCTTTTAAAAAGTGAGGACATGAAATTGGGTGGGTATGGAATTGGGAAGGAGTAGATCTGGGAGGAGTTATGAGGGGGTGAATATGATTAAAATGCAATGTATGAAATTCTCAAAAAGATAACAGAGAAAAAAATAACATTTATTCTTGGTCAATTTCTTTTTTTAAGAATCTATTTTTTAGCCTGGCAGTGGTGGCGCACACCTTTAATCCCAGCACTCGGGAGGCAGAGCCAGGCGGATCTCTGTGAGTTCGAAGCCAGCCTGCTCTACAAAGCAAGTTCCAGGACAGGCTCCAAAGCTACAGAGAAACCTTGTCTTGAAAACAAACAAACAAACAAACAAACAAACACAAACAGAATCTATTTTTTAATAAAAATATATTCTTCTCTCATATAGTACATCCTAACCACAGTTTCTTCTCCCTCCACTCCTCCAAGCTCCTCTCTACCTCCCCTCTCCCCCAGATCCACTCCCCCTCCATTTTCCTTCAGAAAAAAGCAGGCCTCCAAGAGACAACAACCAAACAGGACAAAACAGGGTATAGTAAGACAAGGCAAAAGCCCTTCTATCAAGGCTGGACAAGGCAACCAAATAGGAGGAAGAGTCCCAAGAGCAGGCAAAAGACTCAGAGACACACCTGCTCCCACTGTCAGAAGTCCCACAAAACACCAAGCTAAAAGCCATTTTATATATATATATATATAAAGAGGACCTGGTGCAGACCTGTGCAGACCACGTGCTTGCCATATCAGTCTCTGTGAGCCCATATGCACCTTGCTTTGTTGATTTGGTGGGCCATGTTCTCCTGATGTTCCTCCATCCCCTCTGACTCCTACAGTCTTTCTTCACCATCTTCCATGATATTCCCTGAGCTCCAAGGGGTGGGACCCGATGGAAACCGCCAGTTTGGGCTCTCTGCACATACTGTATGACTGTGGATCTCTGCACCTGCTCCCATCTGCTGCCCAAGGAAGTCTCTGCCGATGACTGGACAAGGCACCAATCTATGAGTATAGCAGAATATCCTTAGGAATCACTTCATTGATTTTTTTTTACCAGTTATGTTTGGTTCTACCCTAGGTTTCTTGGCTATCTAGTCTCCTGTTCCTGGCCATTCAGGCAGTGTGGAGCATGGGCTCCTTGTGGAGTGGGCCTCAAGTTAAAACAAGCATTGGTTGATTGGCCACTCCCACAAGTTCTGAGCCACCACTGCCCCAGCACATCTTGCAGGCAGGACAGATTGCAGGTCAAGGATTTTGTGCTGGAGTGGTGTCCAGGTTTCTCTCTCAGTAGCCTGCAGAGTACCTTCCTGCCCCTAGGAGACTGGGACATAGAGGTAAAGGTTCCATGCAGGCACCTGCTCAACCTCTCTATGTTCAATGAGCTGTGTGGATGTTGTCTTCAGCAGTGGGACCCTGCCGTCAGTTTTTGGAGAACAACTCTCTACCCTAGCTTCAGCCTGGATTGTTTAGGGATCTGCACAGGCCAACAACTTGGCCAACAACTCAACTAAATGCAAACCAGTCCTGTCACTGGAGGCCTTGCCTGGCTAGTAGAGATGGACAGTTCAGACTCCATAACCCCCTTTACTAGGAGTCCTCACTAGGATCAACCTCATAGATCTCAGGAAGTTTCCACTGCATTAAGTTTCCACACTGCCTCCTAAATGCCCTTCCAAACTCAGCTGTCTGTCCCAGCATTCTCACCCTCCATCTCCTCCTTCCCCCCCCATCCCTCCTGTTTCCATCCCCACCTGCCCCCAGTCCACCCAAAAAAATCTACTCTATGTCCCCATCCCAGGGAGATCCATGCAAACCCCCCTCCCCCTCCACACACAGTCCTCCTCTTTCTAACCTCTCTGGGTCTGTGAATTGTAGCTTGATATCCTTTACTTAACAGCTAATATCCACTTATAAGTGAATACATATCATACTTATCTTTCTAGGTCTGAGTTACCTCACTTAGGATGATTTTTTACTAGTTCATCTATTTGCCTGCAAATTTCAGGATGTCATTATTTTTAACAGCTGACTAATACTCCATTGTGTAAATGTGCCACATTTTCTTCATCTTCTGTTGAGGGACATCTAGGCTGTTTCCAGTTTCTGGCTCTTATGAAGAGAGCAACAATGAACATGGTTGAGCAAGTGTCTCTATGGTAGGATGAAGTGCCCTTTGGGTATATTCCCAAGTAGCTAGGTCTTGTGGTAGATCAATTTTCAGCTTCCTAAGGAACTGCCACACTGATTTCCATAGTGTCTTTAAGGGTTTGCTTTCCTGCTAGCAGTGGAGGAGTGTTTTTCCTTTTTCCACATCTTGCCAGAAGGAGCTGTCACTTGTTTTGTTGATCTTAGCCATTCAGATGGGTGTAAGATGAAATCTCAAAGTAGTTTTGATTTGCATTTCCCTGATGGCATGGCTAAGGATGCTGAACATTTCTTTAAGTGTTTCTCAATCATTTGAATTTCCTCTATTGAGAATTGTCTGTTCAGATTTGTACCCCGATTTTTTGCAATTAAAACATTTTTATTGTTCTCTCATACATTATGTCCCGACCACAGTTTTCTCTCCCTTCACTCCTCCCAGTTCTCTCCCCTCTCCTCTCCCCCAGATCCACTCCTCTTCCATTTGCCTTCAGAAAAGAGCAGGCCTCGCCAGGATATCAACTGAACATGGCATAAAAAGTCACAATAAGACTAGGCACAAACCCTTACATCAGAACTGGTTGAGGCAACCCAGTAGGAAGAAAAGTGTCCCTAGGGCAGACAAAAGAGTCAGAGACACTCCCACTCCAACTATTAGGAGTCCCACAAAACCACCAAGTTAATAACCATAGCACATTTACAGAGGACTTAGTCCAGACCCTTGCAGGGCCAGTGGTTGCTGCTTCAGCCTCTGTGATCTCCTATGAGCTCTGCTTAGTTGATTCTGTTAGCCGGGTTCCAGTGTCCTTGATCCCTCTGGCTCCTACAATTCTTCCTCCACAGGTTCCTGAGCTCCAAGGGAAGGGACCCAGTGGAGATACATGTATACAGTGTATTTTGATCTTACCCACCGGAACTTCCCTGTCCCACCACCACAAGCTTCCCAACACATTCCTTTCCCACCTTCATGCCCTTTTTTCTTTTTACTGTGCTGCACTGAGTCCAGGTACAGCTGCTTGCTGGCACGTTGACTGCTATCGCTGGCTTGATCGTGTGCAGGTCACCAAAGCTACAGTGAGTTCATGAGTGCCACAGCCATGTCCTGTCTGGAAGAAAGCATTTCACAGCGCTTCTCCCCATCAGCTGAATCTTACATTCTTTTTGCCCTCCTCTTCCATGATGTTCCCTGAGCCTCAGGAGGGGGTTGATGTAGATGCCACATTTAGAGTTGAAGACTCGTTAGTCACATAGTCTCGGCATTTTGATTGGTTATGACTCTCTTTGCATGTCCTGCTGCCCACTGTGGAAAGAAGCTTCTCTGGCCAATGGTTAAAGCAGGACTAATCTATGGTTATAAACCAAAATATTTAGAAGACAATTTGACATTATCATTTAGCAAAATAACAATTGCAGATTCCGCCCTACGACTTCCCCCAACCAACCATGGGCTTTTAACCAGGATCACAGTCAAAACAGGCATAAAATCACTTCCTGTGGAGCAAGCTTCAAATTCAATCAGAAAGCAGTTGATTATCCCCATAGCCTTCATGCCATTATTACATTATGGGCACAGCTTTCCTGCCAAATTGGTATTGTAATATTCAGGGTTCACTGTAGGATATAATCAGCTTTTTGGTTACATAAGAAAGTCATTGGGAGCTTGTAAGATTGTTCAACAGGTAAAAGCACTTGCTTTGTAACCCTGAAGACCTGAGTTTGATCCTTGGATCCCATAGTGGAAGGAGAGAATCAATCAATTCCTGAAAAGTTGTCCTCTGGCCTCCATGCATGTACCATGGCACATGCATTCCTGCACTCACACATATCATACATTCATCATACATGCATGATGATGATGACACATTTAAAGAAGGGAGTCATTAGGATTTTGACATGAATTACATTGAAACTACAGATTGCTTTGGAGATATTACTATCTTATGTATATAATATTAAGTTTCCAGTCCATGAATACAGACCATTTATCTAAGTCTTTAATTTCTGTTGCAATATTTTAGAATTTTATGCTTATACATAGTTCATCTCTTTGCTTAAATTTATTCCTGGGTATTTTGTTCTTTTTCTATACTATTATAAATAGAGTCACTTTTATGAGTCAGGGTCTCACTAAATTGCCTAGCCTGGCCTGAAGCTCTATGTATCCCAGGCAGTTCTGAACTTGTAGTTCTCCTTTCTGAGAGCTCCAAATGATAGAACTATAGGCATGTACTTCCAGTCACATTTTATTTTGCAGTTAAAAAATTCTATTTCAGATTGTTTATTGCTAGTATATAGAAATATAACATATTTATGAGTTGAGCTTGCAGCCTGTAACTTTTTTAAATTTGTTTACTGACTTTCGTAGTTTTCTTGTGGATTCTTTAAGAATTTGTGTTATGTAGGACCATGTCATATCATATATAAATAGACATACTTTTCTTTCTTCCTTCTTCCCCCACCCCCTTATTTTAGAAACAAAGTTTCATGATGTAGCCTAGACTGGCCTTGAACTTCTAATCCTCCTGCATCTACCTTCTGAGGGCTGGGACTATAGGTATGTGCACTACATGATGCTATGGATTGAACCAAGCCATCCTGAATGCTGAGCAAGTACTGCACCAACTGAGCTACATCCCAGCCCTTTCTGCCTTCTGTTTCTTTATATTTGTGTGTGTGTGTGTGTGTGTGTGTGTGTGTGTGTGTACAGATAAGCATGCCTGTGCATGTGTTTGTGTTCATGCATTTGAGTACTCTCAGAGGCCATGTGAGCCAAGTGATGTGAGTTCTGGGAACCAAACTCATGCTGAGCCAGCTCTCTAGTCCCCTCCTTCATCCAGTAACTGTAGACATTTAATTAGATTTTAGTCTTGAAATCAAATTCATTGAGATTATTTCAGAAGAATATTAGGGTTGAGGGTTTTTTTTTGCTATTGTTTGATACAGTGATATATATATATAAATGTTATTTGATACTGTGATATATAGATAACCCATTTATATTTATAGGCATATATATTTATATGTAAAAATGTATAATTATATATATTTATATTTGGTACTCTAGTTCTTTACTGATCTCCCTTCTAGATACTTTATTCACATTGGGTGTGGTATTTGCCATTTCCTATTATCATTTTGAAAGTATTTATTTCTCTTTCCAATTCTATCAAATTTTCTTAGGAACTTTACTTTCCTGATTGCCATCACTTTACTCCATTTTTAATAAACATTTAATTTAATTAATTAATATTTATTTATTGTGTGTGTGTACATGTGCGCACACACAAGTGCACACACCACAGTGCCTGTGTGTGGATTAGAGAACAACCTGTGGGCATTGGTTCTCTTCTTTTACATGTGGGGTCCTGGGGTTTAAACTCAGGTTGTCAGCCTAACCTGCTGCCGTATTTCTCTAGCTCTGCCTCTCTTCCACTTTAACCCCATACTTTCTATAGTTTCTTCCTTTGCTCTTTGGAAACTATCCATATTTTTCCCAACTCCACCCTGATATACTTTTCAAGCTACTCCCTAACTCTATGATGTCACAGCAGTCAAATTGTCTTTGTTACTTTCTTATCTTTTAGTCTTCCCACAGTTTTAATCTAGTTTCTATTCTACTTGAAATTCTTTTTACAACTTTACTTGGTGCCACAGGAAATTCTGCAATCTTCGGACAGCATAATAAATTAGGAATTCAGTAGCCTTTATTGATTAGCAGGGTTTTATTTCACTGAGATAACACAGTTGAAGAAACTTCGTGTTCTCCAAAGCAACTTAGTTGAGAACTTCCTAAAGACTAATGAGCCTGTGATCAAATAAAAAAATCATATTCCTAGATAAGGGCTCTTTATTCTTTGTTTTTCTAAACAGATATTTCTTCTGAATTAAAACTAACCTATCATAAAAATCCAAATGAATATATGTGTCATCCATTGGTGTGTTAATCCCAGGGAGATAAAGAAGCAAGACAGAAAGGCCTTTTTCATTTGAGATTCCTAGCAAAATAATAGTAATTCTCTGATATGTCAAAAATGATGATTTTGACATATCTATATAAAACCATAAATGTGTTTTTATATATATACACACACACACACACACACACACACACACCTTAAAATAAAACTTTAAAATTGTTAAGTGTTGCGCCCACCTCGACCAGCAAGGAAGACACAACACCGAGCTTTTTTTTTTTTTTTTAAAGATTTATTTATTTATTATGTATACAGCATGTATGACTGCAGGCCAGAAGAGGGCACCCGATCTCATTACAGATGGTTGTGAGCCACCATATGGTTGCTGGGAATTGAACTCAGGACCTCTGGAAGAGCAGTCAGTGCTCTTAACCTCTGAGCCGTCTGTCCAGCCCCCGAGCTCTTTTTTTTTGTAGTTTATTTAGGCCTTTGAACAATCTTTTGACTTTTAAAAAATCCCCCAGGGAAAGCCTCTCCTGGCCTTAAATAGGCTCTGGGCAGCCAACCCCAGGTCGCCATGTGGGCATTGCCCAATAGGCTCAAGCATGCGTAAGCAAGCCACAAATTCCGCTTATAGCCTTATATGGAGTTGTTTTTCACGGGGAGCGCTCGCTGTCGGGATGGCGGAAGGTGGTAACCAGCGCCACCTTTAAGGCGTGGCTGCACGCAACTCCTAACATATTCCCCCTTTTTGTTTTATTTAAATTAGCAGGCTAGAGCAGAGGTCTGATCTCTGTTAAGAAAAACAGAGGACTATGTACTGGCATCCACACAGGTGTCATCCACCCAGAGAATGCTTGACCTGTCCGATACCCTTTTTCATAGAGGTGGGAACTTGGGGCATTAACCCACGTGTAATCAGACGTACTCTCCTCAAGACCATCGATGTTGCTGTGGTCCTGAGTGCAGTGCGCTAGCCTCGCATCCTGCATATGAATTAAGGTAGCCAACCAGGTCTGGGGAAACTGTCTGGCCTCTATGACCGTAAAGGCTTGAATGATCATGACTGCATTGCACTGTTAAGAGAGCCTAATACGACAGATGTACCACAGGCAAACCAGGGAGACAAGCACCAGTAGGCCCGTTAAGGCATCTAGACCCGCCCCCTCTTTCAGATGGTTCATGGTTGTAGAGATCCCAGACGACAGTCCTTCTGCAGGTCCAGGATCCACTTGAGTTGAATTGACAGCTACATGGCCACTCTCGATTGATCCATCAGGCCATCGAATTTTCCTGTCCAATTTCCTAGAAGGTAACTAGACAACTGTTTAGACAAATTTGCAGCACGAGTAAAATTTTTATTTTCATTGACATCCCAGTTAGGCAATCTGCCATAAGGTATCAATCGATTCTTTGGTTAACCACCATAACTGAGCATTAATTCCCTTTTGTATATCCAGGGCTTGTGCCACATTAGCAGAAAGATTATTTAGGGTCTGTGCTGTTTGGACAGTATGAGTCATGGTTCATTCCATCTTATTTCTTATTTAAACTTACATTTACAACTAGCATCTTTACTTCTTATAAGCTTATTACTACATGTCTTAGGACTACGTTAGATTCTTCTTGTAAGCTTATATTTTTATATTTATCTTATTTTTTATTTAAACTTACATATCTTAAAGGAACTCTATGGATCTGCTTTACAAACTTATATAGGACTACCATTAGCATATATTTAATTTAGTAAACATCTAAATTTTTTAACACAGATCTAACAATACAGATTTTTACAAACTCACATATCTTATTTTATCTTTTTCTACTTTTTACTCTTAATTATTATCACTATCTCTATTGGATTTTCTTAACTAGAAAGGACATACATACATCATTTCTAAAGTTTTAGAGTTTATAGTCAGCTTTGCTATAAAGCACTGGGATTTAGTGAGTGTTATAGAATTGTGATAGTTGTTGCTAGGGATTGTAACGTTCTCGGGACGAAGCCATACTCCAAAGTTGCCGAGTTCTCTCAGCCGTTCCGGACCAGCAGAGATGCACTGTCAGCGGTAGACAGTTTTTAACTAAAGGTTGTCCTTTTACCCAAATTCATAATCGCTCTCCTATAAATGCCCCAATTTAGACAAACGTTTCCATTACAGCAGTACTTTTGGTTCGTTCTACCAAAACTTCATTTCACTGTGAGCGTGAAATTACCCTATTTAGCTGCTGTAAAGCTCTTTAGCAATACTGCACAGCTATTAGGTGATATAAAGTACTTTTTCTAAAGGAGTTAGCAAAGCCAAAAGCAGCACAGTTCCGAACTCTTATTTTCTCACTGTATCAGTTCATAATAATATCAGTCCCTTATTGTAGCTAGAGTTTTCCTGCCTGGCCCACAGTCAGGATAAATCTCTTTCACCTGCCAGTCCCACAGCTGCTCAGACCCAACCAAGTAAACACAGAGACTTATATTGCTTACAAACTGTATGGCCGTGGCAGGCTTCTTGCTAACTGTTCTTATATCTTAAATTAATCCATTTCTATAAATCTATACCTTGCCACATGGCTCGTGGCTTACCGGCATCTTTACATGCTGCTTGTTCTGGCGGCGGCTGGCAGGCAGTGACTCCTTCTGCCTTCCTGCTCTTTTAATTCTCTGTTAGTCCCGCCTATACTTCCTGCCTAGCCACTGGCCAATCAGTGTTTTATTAGCAACACATTTGCCATACAGACCATCCCACAGCACCTTATATCATTTCCCACATCAGTCATTTCCCATAGTTCTTTTTGGGTCTGAGAGTCAACTGGTTCTCTTTTACCAGACTTGCTTACAAATTCTTGCCCAGGAGGTTTGAACAAAGTTTTTGCTTTTGTAACGGGAGATTTGAACAAGCATTTTACATTTTCAATTGGGAGGTTTCTATTCTCTCCTCAACTGGCTTCAACAGGTGTTTCTCCTTCATCTGACACTGGCCCGGGATGAGAACTGCACCTGCCTCGTTAGCCGGCATTGAGGCTGGCATTTCTGATAGCAACTTTCCTCGGGGCTTGTGCTTGCCTTAGCCAGTCAGTGAAAAACATTACAACAGCTTTTCCATAGCTCCTTTAGAGATTTTTCTCCCATTGATCTTATTCTCATTTTGTTTGTTCCTTCCCGCCCCAGATGTAGAGCTTTAGGTATTTGTCTGCAGCTCCGTACCTCTGTTAGCTGCTTTTGGAAGTAGGGGCTTTTTGTCTGTTTCTGTTTTCGGGGTCTGAGTGGTTTGTATACAGACTGAAAATCTAACCAAGGGAGATTTTTGCCACTTCTAAACTCCCATTAGGACAGGTGTTTTGTTTCATCAGGCCTTTACCTGGCCCAGTCCCCCAGTGGGTTGCTTGTTTGCTTGTCTGGGTGCTCAAGGACAGAGCTTATACCAGAGGCAATCACGCCTTAGGGCTCACAGGTGATTCCCATACTAATATCTTCAGATGATTCTAATTTGTTCTTTTGAGAAAGTTAGAGGCTTTAGTTTTTAAGTTTAAGAGCTATTGAGAAAGGTTAAGCTTTTTAGAGAGTTTTTTCCCTCAAATTTTCCAAGAAAAGCTTTATAGTTTAAGAGAAAGATTTTTTTTCCCCAGGAGAAAGATAGACCAACTTTTTTTACACCCCCATTTTTGCCTCAGGGAGAAATTACTTTCTCCTGCCGCTAGGATTTAGCATTTCAGCTATTCCCAGGACAAAAGCTTCCATAGGAAACTTTTTTTTTATATGCTCAAAGAGCTTTTTTACTACCCGTAAAGCCCAAAGAAAACTTTTTCCCCAGTTTGCGTTCATAGCCCCTAAAGTTAGAAAATTGGAGAGTTTTTCTGTCTAGTTGCCTTACTTAAATTTTTTACACAATCTTACATTTTAAAGTTTTTCCTACACTATATTACTACCCTACACTTTTAAGTTTTTTCTACACTATATTACTACCCTATACCTTATACTTATTTTTCACAGATAGAAATTGAGAAAGGGACAGAAGATAGAAAATTTTGACAGAAGAGAATTACGCTGTAGCATCGGACATCTTTTCAGTCCGCTTTCCTTTTTTCTCAATTACGCTGTAGCATCGGACATCTTTTCAGTCCGCTTTCCTTTTTTCTCGAGGATAATCACACTCCTCTAGAAATCTTTCTAGAGTGTTTTTTTTAATTTTTAATTTCTTTGATAATAGCAGCTCGTTAAGAGCCAAAAAAATTGGGTGTGATGAAGAAGCGCCCATAATTGTTCTCAAGCTAGAAATTAGCAGCTTCACCTTATACTTTTAACCTTCCGCTTTAGTCGCGGCCTCTTGAATCCCGCTCTTTATTTACAGAGAAGAGCAATCCCCGCTCTAGACGCGGATCCCCACTTTACCTGAGGACTATTCCCCGCTTTGGACATGGTTCCCCACTTTTCCTGAGGATTTCCGGTATACCCCCTGATTGCAAGAAGTTCTGGGCTCACTGGTGAGGGATTTCCCCATACGGGCCACTAGTTGTCGCACCCACCTCGACCAGCAAGGAAGACACAACACCGAGCTCTTCTTCTTGCAGTTTATTCAGGCCTTTGAACAATCTTCTGACTTTTAAAAAATCCCCTGGGGAAAGCCTCTCCCGGCCTTAAATAGGCTCTGGGCAGCCAACCCCAGGTTGCCACGTGGGCATTGCCCAATAGGCTCAAGCATGCGTAAGCAAGCCACAAATTCTGTATCGCCTTATATGGAGTTGTTTTTCACGGGGAGCGCTCGCTGTCGGGATGGCGGAAGGTGGTAACCAGCGCCACCTGTAAGGCGTGGCTACACGCAGCTCCCTACAGTTAAGGATAAACAATTCACTTTTGCAAAAACTTTATAACTGTTTCCCTTTCTTCTTCCCTGTGTATCCACTGACATAGATTTAGAATTACAGTTTTATTCTGTACAAGCTAGCTAGCTCTATTGTGTAAAAAAAAAACAAAGCGTTTTCTCTTAGGAATTGTGGTTGTCCCATCAGATAGAATAGCCCTTCACCCAAATTTTCCTTCAGATGACAAGGTGGATTATATCAGGCACATGCCAAGAGGGTATGGAAACTTGCTTTTCTAATGTAATAAGATTTTTCTGGATAAAGCAAGGCAGCTTAAAAATGGCTTGAAAGAACAAAGCAAAGTGGCTTTCTTGGGAATCTTTGGTGGGGAGGTGATTGGGATTAGTTTTTTTGTTTGTTTGATTTTTGGTGTTTGTCTGTTTTTGCATTTGGTTTGAACTTTTCACAGATGCCTGTGGAGAGAGCACCTTGATTTTCTTCTCAGTATGCCCATATGCGAAAGGGACAGTTATCAGCTTGTCCATATGTAAGACAGAGTGCACATAAGTGATTAAGATCAAAATATGTTGTATGCTTGTAAGACATGTTCAAAGAATAAATAAAAATATTATCTTAAAAGAGGGAGTCAATCTTAAAAGCTGTCAGTTGGTAAATATCAAAAGATGGAGTCATGCTCTTTGTCATAATATTGCAAAATAGCTGCTCCATTTGCCAGTCATAAGCATATCATGTTCAGATAGAGTTCATTGTAACTGAAGCAACATACTAAGTGAAGTTGATCACTGTATTCTAGCATCTTGATCTAAAAAGCGTGTCTAAGGCACCAAACTACACAGAGAAACCTTGTCTCGAAAAACAAAACAAAACAAAACAAAAGAAAAAGCTGTGTCTAGCAGAATAGCCTAGATTTCCAAGGGTTCAGTAAACTAGTAGTGTGGATATACTGAGCAATTGCAGTCTTTGTTCCATTCCAAGAGTAACTTGGCTTGATGACTAGTATAATCATTAATTAGTATAATTATCATTTTCCTTTAGTGCTTTTGAGAATAAAAAGTATTGCTTGACATAAAAAATGAGAAAATATACTGATACATCATATATATGAGATATGGGTTAGTAGCCAGAATTATTTTTATTTTTTTTTTACTTTTCATTACATTTTTTACTTATTTGTGTGCATGCTTGTATGCATATGGGTATGCTCCTAACACAGTGTATATCTAGAGGTTAGAAGATAATATATGGGAGTTATTCTTTCGTTTCATCATGTGGGTCCCAGGGATTGAACTCAGGTCATTAGACCTGTTGGCAGGTACCTTTACACACACTGAGCCATCTGGCTGTTCCTACTATTTTTAGATAGGGTTTCACTATGCAGCCAAGCTGGTCTGGCTATATAGACATTGCCCACCTCAAACTTGTAGCGATTTTCCTGCCGTGACCTCCCAAGTGCTGGCATTATAGGCATACATCAGTATTCTCAGCCAAGATTTCTAAAGTAACTCATCAGTTGATAAATGGATTACTAACACAATTGAAAACTGGGTAAATGATTTTAATAGATATTTCTGTAAAGAAGATATACTTACAATCAAAAAATAGTTGAAAAGATGGTTAATATTATTATTCTTTAGGCAAATAAAATCTAAACCACAGTGCTGCAACAACGTTCATGGCTTTGGGATTGACCTGACTGAGCATTGGGAGTGAAGACAGACACACATACAGAACACTTGGGATAGTGTGAGCCGTGCATTCTGATGGAGACACATCAGCAGCTGGGAAACTCGGTGTGTTTATATGTAGCTGACGGAGGAGATGCATTTATTATATACAGCTGAACAAGGAGGTGTGTTAACTATCTCCATAGGGGTCTCTGTAGGGGAACAGTCTCAGGTTGCAGTCACCCAGGAGGAGGAAGCTTGGTTAATACTTTCTGCACACACTGTCAACATCAGTGCTTGTTAGTACTTGCTGTTCACCTGAACCTGACTCCAGGAAGGCCTTGTCATTCCTGTGGGTCTGAGGCATTGGGGTCCATGACATGTCAACAATATACACTGACTCAAGGCTTCATCCACTCGCTACACTACAAGTCACTTCATAGCAATTCATATTTCTATTTTTTAATAAATGGGAAAATATTGGCAAGGATGTGGAGAAATCAGAACACTTAGACATTACTAGTGGGAATATAAAATGGTACAGCAAATATGCAAGACAGTTGATTTATCTAGTATACTGCTTTCAATTCTGTCTCTGTCTCTGTCTCTCTCTCTCTCTCTTTCATTTTCTTTTATTTTTTGGCCTTTGAGATGGGGTTTCATATAGTCTTGTCTGACTTTGAACTCACTATACTGCCTCTGAACACCTGATCTTCCTGCATCTACCTCCCAGGTGCTGGAATTATAGGCACATGCCACCACACACAGCTTTACTTTTCTTGGGTTTCCCAAAGTTTTTAGTTTTCTTTTAAGTAGTTAACCTAGAGATTAATATTAATATCTTAACTGAATAACACTAAGTTGCAGTTAACACCAGCTTAGTTTCAGTAGTTACAGGACTCTTGGTCCTGTTCAGAATAGTCTCCCTGTTTATGCTGTACTTGTCATGAGTTCACTTTATATCTACTGTGGATCCCTTCATGTACATTTATGAATTTCATTTTTAAAATATCCAGGGAAAGAATGCATGAATAACAAAGCAAAGATAATGTAAATGCTGGATTTAAAAAAAACAAACCAAAAAATGACTATCAGAGTACTTTTTATATTTACAGAAAAAAATACTGAAAGTGCATAGTAAAAACCACATATGCAGTCTAATTATGAATACATAACCTGTTTCATTATAAGACCAATGATAAAATAATTGTCAAGAAAGATTACATTACTTTCTTAGTAGGGGTTTCTATTGCTATGGTAAAACACCATAACCGTAAGTAACTTAGGAAGAAATGGGTTAATTTCACCTTACAGCTTGTAGTCCATTACTGAAGGAATGCAGAGCAGGAGTGGGAACATGAGGTAGAAACTGATGCAGACGCCATGAAGGGGTGGATGCTGCTTACTGGCTTGCTCCTCATGACTTGCTCAGCCTGCTTTCTTATACTGACTGACAGGACCACCTGCCCAGGAGTGGCACCACCCACCGTGACCTAGGTCCTCCTGCATCAACACAGACCAGTGTAGTGGGGGCATTTTCGCAATTGTCATTCCCTCTCCCAAAATGACTCTGACTTGTGTTGAGTTGTCCTAAAATTAGGCAGCATAATTACCATCTTAGTTTGTGTAAGTATACTTTATGATCAGTATGCAGTGATAAAATTGCTTAGTGTAGAATTTCTCAGAAGTTTTCCTGGTTGTTAAGCATTTGCCTGTTGTTAAGCAATATGTGGCTGGACTTCTCCCCTGTTTCCCTAGTCTTTGCACACAGGTTCCCGTATTACTCAAACTTCGTAGTGTTGTAGTATATCTTTACCAATGCTTGGTGAATACAGTGCATTATTATTAACTCGAGTCTCTGGTATACTTTGGATTATTCCCTTTCTATTGTGCACTTCAATTTTTAGAAATTATGGGTTTCTCTGTGTTTTGGTGCTTATCCTGGATCTCGCTCTGTAGACCAGGCTGGCCTCGAACTCACAGAGATCCGCCTGGCTCTGCCTCCTGAGTGCTGGGATTAAAGGCATGTGCCACCACCGCCTGGCTCAATCACTTTTAACTACACCTTCCAATAGCATGAAGTATACCTTGCTATGCATATATCACCATTATTTTAAGAACAATTGATCATCCTAAACTGAATCTCTATACTCATTATAAAAATAACCCCTATTAGTCTTTGCCGTTAGGTCCTGGAAGACACTGTTCTATTTTCTGTCTCTGCGAATTTCCTAGATATTTCATGTAAGTATTACAATATCTGTGCTTTTGTGTATTGTGTCCACATACTATAATATTTTCAGCATTCATCCTTGTTACATGAATCACACTTTCTTTTCTTTTTCAAGGCTGAATAATATTACATTGTATGTATAGACCACGTTTTATTTGTTCCTTCATGAATGGACATTTTGGTGTCTAGTTTGTGCTTATCATGAAAAATACTGCTAAGGACATTGGTTGTACAAATATATATTTTCACCTTTGTCATTTTTATTTTTTTTTATTTATTTTTTTTTTTTTGTTTTTCGAGTCAGGGTTTCTCTGTGTAGCTTTGCGCCTTTCCTGGAACTCACTTGGTAGCCCAGACTGGCCTCGAACTCACAGAGATCCGCCTGCCTCTGCCTCCCGAGTGCTGGGATTAAAGGCGTGCGCCACCACCACCTGGCAAACTTTTTTTTTTTTTTCCTCGATGAATTGATTCGTGACGTCATTGTTCAGATGGCGAACGCGGGAATCGAACTCGCCACCTCGGCAGCCGCGGGCCGGCTGCTTGACCTCAGAGCCACCTCTCCGGGTCGCTACCTTTGTCATTTTTAGATGAATCTAGAAGGAGAATTTCTACATTATATGGTAATTCCGTATTTAATTTAGGAAACATCTTGTTTTCATAGAAGCTGCACTATTATACGTTCCTATAAGTAATGCAGAAATATTTTAATTTCTCCATGTTCTCACCAACATTGATAATTTTATGTGGTGATATAAAATGATGATCCCTTAATGTGTTTTTAATTTGTATTTCCCTAATATTTAGTGATGCTGAGCAACTTTTCCTGTGATGATTCGTCATTTTCTTTGAAAAAATTCACAAGTACTTTATCCTTTTTACAATAGAGGTTTTATTGGGAACTTTTCATTATATAATCCTTGATATTTATTAGTCACCATATTTTTGATTTGCAATTATTTTTTCCTATTTTATGAGTTGTCCCTTCTCTATTGTAATAGTGTATTTGGAGGTACAAAAATTTTGAATTTTGATGCAGTCTAATTTGTGTATTTTTCTTATTGTTTCTATGGTTTTGGTATCCAGGAAGCACTGCCAAATCCAATGCTGACTACTTTTCCTTTATGTTTTATTTACTTTATTTTAGATCTGTGTCTTTGACTTATTTGTGTTCATTTTTGGTCTATGGTTAGGGTTGGAATTTCTTTTTTGCATGTGGCTATGTAGTTTCTCCAATATATTTTTTTGGTGAGTGTGAGTCTCTCTGTCTCTCTGTCTCTCAGTCTCTCTGTCTGTCTCTGTCTCTGTCTCTGTCTCTCTCTCTGTGTGTGTGTGTGTGTGTGTGTGTGTGTGTGTGTGTGTGTGTGTGTTGTGGGAAGAATTTGAGGCAGGGTCTATTCTGGAGCTCTGGCTGGCCTCAGACATGCAGTCATCTTCCTGCCTCATCCTCCGGCATGTTTATGTTACAGGCATGCATGTCCATGCTTGTCTAATCCCATTTCTGAAAGAAGGTTCTGAGGAATGACTTAGTCAGTAGACTCAAAGCCCTGAGTTTGTAAAAATGCCGAGCATTGTGGCATTGTAATCCCAGCTCTGGAGAAACAGGAGGATCCCTGGAATTCATTGACTCTCCACGTCTTGCCTGCTCGATGAACTCCAGGCCACTGAGAAACTGTCTCAAAGGAGGTAGATGGTGTTCCTGAGGATATCATCCAGTGCCGACCTCTGACCTCCACACGCACATATACATACACATATACTCATGTCCATGAGCACCTGCACAGACGTATACGCTTCATTAAAAAAGACTGTCTTTGCCATATTAAATTATCTTGAAGCTTGTATTAGTTAGCTTTTTATTATTGTGACCAAAGTACCTGACATAAACAACTTAGGGAGGATTATTTTGCTCACAGTTTTAGATAATTCAGTCTACTACATCAGGAAAGGTACAGAGGAATAGTTCACATGGAGAGGGCACAGAGCAACAGAAATGGTGATAGTGCAAAGGTCGTTTTCTCTTTTTTTCTCCTTTACATATATCTTAATGTAACAAAATGTTTGTTGATATCTTTTTTTGAATTTTTTATTTTTATTTTATTTTATTTTATTTTATAATACCACTCAGTTCTACATATCAGCCACGGATTCCCTTGTTCTCCCCCCTCCCGCCCCCCTCCCCTTCCCCCCAGCCCACCCCCATTCCCCACCTCCTCCAGGGCAAAGCCTCCCCTGAGGACTGAGATCAACCTGGTAGACTCAGTCCAGGCAGGGCCAGTCCCCTTCTCCCAGGCCGAGCCAAGCAACCCTGCATAAGCCCCAGGTTTCAAACAGCCAACTCATGCAATGAGCACAGGACCCGGTCCCACTGCCTGGATGCCTCCCAAACAGATCAAGCCAATCAACTGTCTCACCCATTCAGAGGGCCTGATCCAGTTGGGGGCCCCTCAGCCATTGGTTCATAGTTCGTGTGTTTCCATTCATTTGACTATTTGTCCCTGTGCTTTATCCAACCTTGGTCTCAACAATTCTCGCTCATATAAACCCTCCTCTTTCTCGCTAATTGGACTCCCGGAGCTCCACCTGGGGCCTAGCCGTGGATCTCTGCTTCCAGATCCCTCAGTCATTGGATGGGGTTTCTAGCACGACAATTAGGGTGTTTGGCCATCCCATCACCAGAGTGGGTCAATTTGGGCTGTCTCTCGACCATTGTCAGCAGTCTATTGTGGAGGTATCTTTGTGGATTTCTGTGGGCCTCTCTAGTACTTTGCTTCTTCCTATTCTCAAGTGGTCTTCATTTATAATGGTCTCCTATTCCTTGTTCTCCCTCTCTGTTCTTGATCCAGCTGGGGTCTCCCGCTCCCCCAAGCTCTCTTTCCCTCGACCCTCGCCCTTCATTTGCCCCACTTATGACCAGGCTGTTCATGAAGATCTCATCCATTTCTCCGTCATTGGGCAATCCCCGTGTCTTTCTTGGGGTCCTGTTTTCCAGGTAGCCTCCCTGGTGATGTGAGTAGCAGTCCAGTCATCCTTGTTCCACATCTAGTATCCTCCTATGAGTGAGTACATACCATGTTTGTCTCTCTGACTCTGGGTTACCTCACTCAGGATGATTTTTTCTAGATCCATCCATTTGCCTGCAAACCTCATGATGTCATTGTTTTTCTAATATAAGTTTCTAATCACTGAGCGCAGAAGGAATTTCCATTAATTTATAGCTCTAATTTTCTTCAGCAATATTTTCTAGTTTTCAGTATATAAAAGTCTTTGGGCTCTTTAAGTATATTTGTGAAGATTCTAATCTTTCAATGATGTTGTAATTTAAATTTTTAGCAGAAGGCTTATATATGGACATGACACATTTTAAAAGTTGTATTTATTTATTGTGTGTATATGTGTGCATTTGATGTGTGTGAACACAGGTGTGCATGTGCCACGATACATGTGGAGGTCAGAAGACATTTTTCAACAATTGCTTCTCAACTTGCACCTTGTTGAAGCAGGCTTTTTTGTTTCTGCTGCTGGCCTGTATACTCCAAGTCAGCTAGCCTGTAAGCTTCCAGGCACTTCTCTCTCACTTCCCATCTGGCTTTAGGATCACAGGTGCATGCCACCACTTCCGGCCTTTTACACTTTTTATATGGGTACAGGGGCTTGAGCAGCTAGTGCTTATGTCCACTGAGCCATCTTTCCAACCCCACAACACATTTTGTATGCTGAAAATGTGTTGATATTGTTAATTAATATTAACTGGTTTTCTGTAAAATCTTGGGGTTATTTTTTTACATATAATTAGGCCATTTGCAAAGAGATCATTTTAGTTATTCCTTCTAATTTATATGGCTCTTATTTTTCTTGTCTAATTGCTGTATCGGTGACTTGAAATAACATGTTGATAGAAGTGGGAGAAGTAGACATCCTTGCCTTATTCTTGATTTCAGGGAAAACTTTCAGACTTTGATCATGTTATATGAGTTTGCTGTAGGCTTTTCATGTGTAGCCTTTATAATGTTGAAGAGGTTTCATTTTTTTTTCTGAGACAAGGTTTCTCTGTATAACAGTCCTGGCATCCTGGCTGTCCTAGAACTCACTCTGTTAGACCAGGCTGGTCTCGAACTCACAGAGATCCTCCTGCCTCTGCCTCCCGAGTGCTGAGATTAAAGGCGTGTGCCACCACCACCCAGCAAAGAGGTTTCATTTTATTCCTAGTTTGTTTTTCTCTTTAAGAAAGTGTGCTGACAAAAAACTACAGACAACAGAGGAGAGCTGGAAGCAGGAGAGGTGGTCTTCCTCAGCACACCAATTGTTTGTCGTTAGGCCTGAAACATACACACGAGCCACAGTATAAAGACTGAACGGTTATATTTAGGAATATATATGTGTATGTATACATATATATGCATGCAGTAACAATTAGTGAAAAAGAGGCTATGAATTTGAAGGAGAGCAGAGAGTGGTATTTGGGAGTGTTTGGAGGGAGGAAAGGAAAGGGAAGGAGACATGTAAGTATATTATAATCTCAAAAATTATATATATATATATATATATTTCCTGAGACAGGGTTTCTCTGTGTAGCTCTGGCTGTCCTGGAACTCACTCTGTACACGAGGCTGGCCTCGAACTCAGAGATCTGCCTGCCTCTGTCTCCTGATTGCTGGGATTAAAGGTGTGAGCCACTGCTGCCTAGATGTATATTGTATTTTCATAGATTGTTATTTCTACATAAAAGGATAAGTATGTGCCATCATTTTTAATAGGATATGTTACATTGATTTTTTTGTTTTTAATCACCTTTATACTTGTAGATAAGATTCATTTGGCCATAGAGCATCATTCTTTAAATAGGCTAATGAATTTTATCTGCTCGTGTTTGGTTGATGAATTTTACATTAGCAGTCACAGGAGATAGTTTTTTCTTGTGTGGTACCTTGTCTGAATTTTTTTACCTGGCTAATAGTAGTAGCCTTATGAAATGAGTTAGGCAGTATTCTCCACCTACTATTTTCTTTACAATTTTGTGGAGGACGATTATTAATATTTAATATAAATATCAGCAGTTTACCCTTCAAATATTTGGTATAGCTTACCAATAAGACCATTTTGTTCCTTGTTCTTTTTCTTTCTTTTGTGTGTGTGTGTGTGTGTGTGTGTGTGTGTGTGTGTGTGTGTGAATGTGAATGCAAAGTTTCTACATATCCCTGGCTGTCCTTGAACTCGTCATTTATGTAGACCAGGCTGGCCTTGAACTCACAGAGATCCACTCACCTCTGCCTCTAAGTCCTGGGGTTAAAGGCATGCACCACCACGTCCAGCCTTCATTATTTTTCTTTTTTGAATTTGTGATTAATGATTCAATAACCTTGCTAGGTATAGGTCTATGCTGCTTTTCTATTACTTCATTATTCAGTCTTCATAAGTTGTGTTTCTAAAATGTGTATTTCATCTGGGTTGTCTAATTTGTTGGCATTCAATTGCACACAGTACTCATAATTTTTATTTCTGTGAAAGTGGTAATTGTCAGGTCCAAAAGAAATGGCTATCTGTGGTGCGTATTAGCATACCAAAATGCATGCTGGCCTCCAGACCTACTTGGTACCTGTGGCTCTCAGCTCTTGTCACCCCACCCCCTACCCCAAACTTCTCCAGCTCATGGGCTTTCCTTCCCAGCTTCTCACTCCTACATAACCTGCCATTTCAGCCATGTGCTCTCTTGGTCCTCTCTTTTGGCTTTCTCTCTTGGCCCTCCTGTCTCTCTCCTCTCATGGCCTGGTCTAATCCCTGCTCTGGATCCTTCCAGATACATGACTGTCCTCTCCCTCATAGCTACAATATAAACCTTCCCCTCAACCAGACCTTAGAGTGGTTATGTCCTCACTTTATATAGTAATGTTTCTAATTTGATTCACGACTGTTAAATTTAGTCTTTCTGTTTGTTTTAGTCAATCCAGCTAAAGATTTGTCTTTTTTCCCAAGGCTTTTCATTGATTTGTTTTTCTATTTTGATTACCTGTCTCTGCTGTAATGTTTATTATCTCTTTACTTCTGCTAGCCGTGGGTTAACTTTATTATTCCTTTTCTAATTATGCAACATATATAGTTTATTGTTGATTTGAAGTCTTTTTAAAATGAATGCATTTATAATCTTCAGTGTCACTGAGTTATTTATTTCAATTTTTTTTATTGTTTGACACCCCATTCACCTCTCTCCTTCCCCTCCCTCTTCAACGGAAACTTTCCTTCCTTCTGTCAAATCCCCTTCCTGCTTTCTTGTCTTATTTTTCTCAGTGTTTTTTCACCACAGCACTCCCCAACTTCTGTGAAGCCAGTATCACTCTAGTACCAAACCAGGTAGACGTGACAAAAAAGAAAGCTACAGGCCAGCAACTCTGAAGAACATAGATTTTAAAATACTCAATAAAATACTTGCAAACAGAATACAGATGTACAGCAAAAAGATTATTGCCTTTCTATGTGAAGTAAAAATGTAAATGTAATTTATTTATGTGTGGGTTCTGTCTGAGTGTATGCACATATATGTGAATGCAGCAGTCAGAAGAGAACACTGGGTGTCCTCCTTATCATGCTCTGTTTTTTCCTTTGAGGTGGGATCTCACCCTTAAACTTGGGCCAACAAGCCCCAACAGTCCTCATGTCCTTACAGTGCTCAGAGCTAGGATTCCATGTGTTCATGGGGATATCTCGCTTATTATGTGGATGCTGGGGTCTAAATTCTGGTCCTCATGATTGCAGAACAAGCACTCTACTCACCAGTCCCTAAAGTAGATTCCTATAGACAACATGGTCCCATCTTCATTTGTTTTCATTCACCCTGAATGTATCTATCTTTTAATTAGAGTGTTCAGAAAATTCACATTTCAAATGAATATTGGGGTCTGGAGAAATGGCTCAGTAGTCAAGATCAGGTCCTGCTTCTTTCAGAGGACTTGAGTTTGGTTTGCAGCAATCACATCAGGTGGTTCACAGCCACCTATGACTCCAGCTCTAGGGGATCAGAAACATTCTTCTAGCCTCCTGGGCACTTGCACTCATATGCACATACCCACACAGAGACATGAACACAAGTACACACAATTCAAATTTTAAAATACTTGATTGAGCATTGAGGTGTTTGCATTAGTACTTACCTCACTTGTTACTACTTTATGGATGCTCCCATGTTCTTAGTTTCATGTTTTTGTCTTGTTTTGTGCCTTATCTGTTTTTAATTTAGTATTTACAAAATTATTCCCTTTACTTATTAGCATATGTTATTCTTTTCTGGAATTTTTTCTGGTTATTCTAGAACTTGTCATACATGTTACCAGATATTTTACATCGCATTTCAATTGATACCGTACTCCTTATGAAGCGATACTTTACATGCTTTATGACAAAGTGTTCAGGTTGTCTCTCCTATCCCTTATAACACTGTTTTCATTCATACCAAATATTCATGAGCAATAATATGGAATGCATCAGTTTTCTATTGTTAGTTTGGACAAACTGTTATTATTCAGTCAACTGTTAAAAATAAAATATATTAAAATTTAATTTACCCATTCTTCAATATCCTCATTTTCTCATATAGACCTACATTTCTAACTTATGCAATTTTCCTTTTTTCTGAAGAACTTGTTTTAACATTTTTTTGCAAGACAAGCTTACCAGCATCAAATTCTTTCAATTTTTTTCTGAAAAAGTATCTCACATTTACACAAGAAACATTGTTTTGTTGGATACAAGATTTCAGGTGTGTTCTATTTCTTCAGTGTTTTATATATTCTACTATACTTGCTTCATGACTGTAAATTCCAAACCAAAATCCATGTACTTCTTATTTTTGTTCCTATACGTCCTTGTTCATTTACAAATTCCTCACTACCATAAAAGTCCCCTGAACTGTGCATATTCATTCACCCTTTTCTCCTTTGTGAAGGGCCGATGACTCACGGGGTAAAGTGCTTGCATGAAGACCTGAGTCCAGATCTCCAGAATCCTTGTCATTCCAGACATAGAAGTGTATGTCTGTAGTCCCGGAAGGAACTCCTGCAGCAAGATGGAAAGCAGAGCCAGGAGAGTCCCTGGGGGCTTGCTCACTAGCTAGCCTGGTGTGTGTAGTAGTAAAGAAGAAGAACTTCTGTCTTAAATAAGATAGAAGGGAGGAACTGACACTGGTGGTTGTTCTCTGACTTCCACATACATGCCCAATGCATGCTGACCCCCCACCACACACACACACACACACACACACACACACACACACACACACACACACGGGGGGGGGGGCAGACAGACAGACAGACACAGAGACACAGGAGAGAGAGACAGACACAGAGACAGAAGGGTTGGGGAAGGAGGAAGGAGGAGTGAGGGAGGAGAGATAACTAGGCTTGATGATGATGTAAAGAAAGGGAACCTTATACATGGTTGTTGAGAAAGTAAATGAATACAACACTTACAGAAAATGGTATAGAGATCACTTGAAAGGTAGAATACGATCTAACAACCCACATACAGGTTGTGTGACAGATTCCTGGGGAGATGTGAACAAATGGGAACTGACAACAGACCAAAATAAGGATACCAACAAAGTCCATCTTGGTGAGCCAATGTGTTTATTGGGGTTACTTTCAAGAATGTGGGTGAGGGGTTACTTACAGGAGCAGAAATGACCGAAAGACAGCTGTGTCACCAAAGCTTACCCAGCATAGCAGCTTACAAAACATAGAAACCTGGAGCACAGTACACAGCCTGCCAGCAGCACAAGAAGTTGAAGCGTGTCCTTTCTGGGCAGCTCAGGTAGTCTGAGCCTCTTCCAAGCCGCCTGGCTGTTCTTTGATTCTTCCAAGCAGCGTGGCTGGTCTGCTTCTTCCAGGCAGCTCGACTTCTCTCTGTCTCTTCTAAGTGACTTGTCTGGTCTGAGAGTGTCTCTCAGCAGTCCTTACAGCTTGTACATGCTTGAGAATGGGGCCGAGAGCTAGTGGATCTGGTCAGTATCAGAGACTTCCCAAGTCCTTTGAATTGTTTTCTTCCATGGTTCATGTTTGGTCCCTGACATCTCCCCCTTCTATACGTATAGCAAAACAAAGATTGGAGGCCCAAATGTTTTTGCCGTGACGGGGGAGGGGTGACAGAGGCTCTATCCCTGATAAGTTCCATTGTTAACTGTCGTCCATGTAGGCATCCCCACATGCCCCGAAGGAAGCTGGAACGATGCAGTTTTTTACAGGGGGCAGGTTTGAATCTGGGAGGGCATAGGTTCTGCATAACCACCGTGCAGTAGAGCATGTCATCCAAGGCACCCAGGATGGTGGAGCACTTTACTCTCCCTGCCTTCTGCAGGCCCGGCTGCACCCTCAATCCCCTATGCAGTGGGCTCCAGCTCCCAGGCACAGGTGCATCCTCTCCTGGGCAGAGGGGCCTGTGCTGATATGGAGTCTTTATCTGGTTCATCGAGACCACGATCATGGAGATCGAGGTGATGGTAATGAACCTGAATTTGTTTTGCCTGAAGTTCGGCCAGCTGACCGCGCACAAATCAAGTTAGTCGAGACAAGGCCCAAGGGCCGAATGTCAAGACAAGAATGAGGCCAACCAAGGGTCCCAGAAGGGATGGCAGGAGGGTGGTTAGCCAGGGAGATGCAGAGAACCAATTTTGGAACCAGCCTAGCTCTTGATCTCTTTCTTTTTTGCGCTTCTCTAAACCTTCGCGGACCTTGGCCATGCTATCCCTTGCTACTCCTGTGTGATCAGTATAAAAGCAGCACTCTTCCTTAAGAGCGGCACAGAGACCTCCTTGCTGTAAAAAGAGGAGGTCGAGCCCTCGGCGGTTTTGGAGGACCACCTCTGAGAGGGAGGTGAGGGAAGATTCAAGGGCGGAAATGCCACGCTCAAGCTGCGCTATATCTTCATCTATGGAAATTCTAAGCTCTGAATAATGTTGATTAGATAAAACCAGGGAAGTTATGCCCATGCCGGCCCCTGCAGCCCCGACCCGCAGGAGGACAGCCAGAGTGACCACAGTCATGGGTTCCCTTTTCGAGTGATGGGGTGCGCAAGGGCAGCCGTCTCTGCCAGAGTCTTCTCTTTCCATCTTCCCGAGAATTGATCTGGGGAAATAATAGGTTAGCCTAGGGATAAGTTGAACCAATATACAGAATAAGGGGGCAGAGGGATTATTTAAATGAAGAGAAATGCATGGTGTTAGGCCATCAGTACAGGCCCACCAAGTATCATTGGCAGGGAGAAGATATCCAGACTTAAGGGAGGTATTTAGGTTATCTGTGATATTACAAAGGGGGTGATGGGTGATGGGGATGGTAGTGCCTTGGGTGACAAGGCAGCGGCCCCAGCCCACAACTTGGGAGAGTGTAAGGTGAGATATGGGTGGCTGTTGCCAGCGACAATCGTGTGGGTCAGTGGTTAGGGAGAAATCTAAATCAACAGCCACTTTTCATAAAATGGGGGGGGGGGGGCAGAATGATAGCAAAGCCAGCAGGAGTCAACCAAATCAGTCTTGGAGGTATTAAGTACCTGGTAGGTTTTTGTGATAAGGGTGGTAATTATATCTTTGGTGGTTGGTGGGGGAGGTGGGAACGTGGGAGAAAAACCTGTGGACACCTGAGATATATTGGTTGTAGGAAAATCCTTGTTGCCGAGAAGAGAGTTGGGATCGATGGCAACAGGGTTAGGGGAATTGACAGGCTGTTTTAAAAGCTTGATGATAAAGGTGACGCCTGTATCTCTTCCCTCCTGAAATAGGCGAAGGCCCCAAGTGAGGCCCGCCTCCCAGGCCGAATGAGCCTTCCTGGCCTTGGTGAAGGTAACTTTTAGGGGGTGGCACCAGGAGGAACAATCAGGGGTGCCATGATAAGTATTAATATGCCCAATGGAATAATTACTGGTAATAGTAATAAAATCCCAAGAAGAAGAGGGGTGCCAGTAGGCATTGCCCGTAGTTTCACATCCCCCGGACTTTCTAAAAAAAAAAAAAAAAAAAAAAAAAAAACAACTCCAGTTCCCCCACATTTGTGGAGAAGATTGCGAGGCCGATGACCAGGGCAGACATAAAAACGGAGGGTGGCGAGTTGTTTTCTTTGAGCCTGATTTGCACACGGGGTGGTGGTGGTGGTGGTGGTGGTGGTGGTGGTGGTGGTCAAGGCCTGGGGTCATGATAAGAATCAAAAAGCTCGGGAGCCCTTCCGGTAGGGGGTTGATCATCAACATGCCAATCGGGGGATGTTAAGGCGGCCATTTTACAAAGGTCGGGATAAAGGTCAGGCCACCAGGGAGCATGGGTGACTAGGGAAGTTTGCGAGATAACATTTTGTCCCCATCAGCACCTGCCAGGTATGGTTTAAGGACTGGTGGCGATTGGTGTTTTGGGGTAGGCTAACGAGGCTGAGGCTTGGAAGGAGAAGTATGAGACCCCAGACAGCCAGCTGACTCACGATGGGCAGCTTCACGGGGGGGTCTCCATCTCTCTGGGGTCTCGGTCTTTGATGGTAGCTTTAGCATCTGGAAGAGAAGAAGGAGGGTCCTCAGGGGGGGCTAATCAACCCCCTGGGTATGTTAGGTAAATTTACAGATCGGACCAGGCGCTCAGGGAGCCAGCACGGGGCGTCATGTGCCTGGTCAAGGATGCAAGTGGAGCCATGGCCCCAGATAAGTACAGGATCTGGACCATTCCAAACGCCTGTAAGGGGGTCTTGCCACATGGCCAAAGGGCGTCTGGCGCCTGCTGAGGGGTGCCAATGGCGGTCAGCCACTGATCGACCTTCACCATCCAGGGTGAGGAAGTTAAGAACAAAGATGGCATGGCTCAGGCGGTCTCAGGGGGAGACGAAGGAAAGCTCTGACATCTTTAATCGAGAGAGCCAAGGGTGAGGAAGTTAAGAACAAAGATGGCATGGCTCAGGCGGTCTGGGGGGGGGACGAAGGAAAGCTCCAACATCTTTAATCGAGAGAGCCATGTTTTTAAGGTCTGGTTGGCCCGTTCTACAATGCCCTTACCTTGAGGGTTGTAAGGGATACCAGCAGTGTGAGAGATTTGAAATTATTGGAGGAACCGTTTAAGTCCTCCACTGGTGTATGCTGGGCCATTGTCTGTTTTTATGTGTTTTGGGATGCCCAAGGTAGAGAAGCAGACCAGGAGGTGAGCAATAACGTCCTTGACGGCCTCACCAGTATGAGGGGAGGCAAAAATATATCCGCTGAACGTGTCAACAGAAACATGAAGATATTTTTGTCTACCGAAGTCAGGAACATATGTGACATCCATTTGCTAAATCATATTAGGCAGGAGTCCACGGGGGTTAACTCCAACATGGGGCACAGGATGGGAAACTACACAAGAAGGGCATTGTTTAACTATCTCTCTAGCTTGTTGTTTTGTGATTTTGAACTTTAACCGAGGGATTTTGGCATTAAGATGGTGGAGGCGGTGGGCGCGAGAGGCCGACAGGATGGGCTCTTGTAGGACTGGAAAAACCTGTCGAGTGTCTGTATCAGCCAGAGGTTTCCCTCTGTGAGGGGGCCAGGAAGCTCCCCATGAGCATGAATGCGGCGAATGAAAACAGGATGGGAGCGTTCTCTAAGTTTTTGCTGAATTTGAGCGAAAAGGGGAGTGGCATTGGAGGTGGGCTTAAAGAAGGGGGCTGTATCAAGAAGGGGAATGGAATGAGCGATGTACGCACTATCAGTGTAAATGTTAAGGGGGAATCATGGAAATCCTGAAAAACCTGCAGAACAGCAAAGAGTTCAACCAGCTGAGCTGAACAAAAGGGCGAAGGAAAGGGAAACGAGTGACCTTGAAAAGCATAAGCTGCAGTGCCATTGGCTGACTCATCAGTAAAAAACGGTCAGGGCCTCAGGCAAGGGGCTGGGGGAAATGACTTTTGGGAAAATAAAGGGATGAGTGGATACAAAATGCAGGACTGGGTCATCGGGGAGGTGATTGTCAAGAAAGCCCAGGAACCCCAAGAAGGCAACACCCCAACAATCCAGTGTCTGGAACAAAAATTGAGTTTTTCGCAGGTGTAGGGGGTTAGGATGGAATCGGGGTCCTTACTAAAGATCTAGCGCGAGGTCTGGCAACTGCGCATGATTAGGAAAAAAACAAGTTGGGGGTAGGTGGGAATGACCTTAGTATGACTGGCAGGCATATGAATCCATAAGAGGGAATGACCCTTAAGTTTATCTTGGGCCCTTAATGTGGAAGGGGGACTCTGCCAAAGGACCCCGGTGGGTACATGGGGAGTAGATAAGACAACAAAAACCAGCGGGAGAGAATAATCAATCTGAAAAGAGGCTTGGGAGGAAATGGCCTTGGTGATTAGTGACAGGGCCTTATGGGCAGCCGGGGTCAATTGATGGGGAAGGGGGGTTCACTGGGGCCCCCAAGAATGTCATAGAGGGGTAGAAGATCAGCGGTAGGGAGTTTTAAGTATGGTCGAAGCCATTGAATGTCCCCGAGAAGTTTTTGAAAATCATTAAGGGTGGTAAGGTTATCTGTGCGCAGCTGGATGCGCGGGACAAAGACTCGATTGGAATGCAATTCAAGGCCCAGATAACTAAAGGGCGTGGAGCACTGGATCTTATCAGGGGTGAGCTGTAAGCCAGCAGCACAAAGGGCCTGTGACAGATCTTGGAAGGTTGCTTCTAGGATGGAGGAGCTAGGGGCGGCCAAAAGAAGGTCATCCATGTAATGTAAGATATAAGTAGAGGGTCATTTTTGGCGTATGGGATCGACCGCCTGGGACATGAACTTTTGACAGAGAGTCGGGCTATTTGCCATTCCCTGGGGTAAGACGGGCCAATGAAAGCGGAGCATGGGGCCCTGAAAATTAACCTGAAGGAGGCTAAAGGCAAAATAACCTCCATCATCGGGGGTCTGCATTGGGAGCACCGGCAGTGAACCCGCAGGGGCGTCAACGACTGGGGCACAAAAGGGGGCAATGGGAGGGGGAGGTCCTTTGGATCCTGAGGATATCATTAACAAGGTTCCAATAGGAAAAGGTTACAACAAGGACTTTGTCTGGGCCAAAGATGCGGTAGTAGTCAGTAAGGCAGTCGCCCACCCTTTTCCAGCGTTTTTCATCAATCGTCCCTTCTTGGGGAAACCAGGGACAACAGTCCTCTAAGTGACTAAAGAATTTGTTGAGGTTTTTTTTACGAACCCTTATCCCTCATGTCTTGAGGGCCTCTTTAATGCCCTTAATGAAAAGATCATGGGAAGAACTTCCCTGTCCCATAGTTAAGTCTGAAGTTTAGACTAACCTCGTCCTTCTCGCTCTCCTCCGGATCGTCAAGAAAGGGCGTCGAGTCGGGCAGTCTCAATGGACAATCAGCAAAAATATCTCCACCAGATGTCTGGATTTTCCTGGAGAAGGACATTCAACTCCCAACGAGGTGAGGGTCGAGCCACCACGTTGGGCTACGGCCATACCACCCTGAACGCGCCCGATCTCGTCTGATCTCGGAAGCTAAGCAGGGTCGGGCCTGGTTAGTACTTTTCCATGGTCCATGTTTGGTCCCTGACAGTTTTCTTCCTGTGCTCTAGGAGCTTCCCTGCAGGATGGGATGATTCACATACCCACCTTAGAACATCCAGTTGTTTCACCTCTGTGGTGGGTATTCCTTCCACCTGTGTCCTTGGGGTGCCAGCTCCTAGGGCATGGCCTCTTGGCTAGCTTACGATCTAAGAAGCATGTGCTCGGGCCTTTTCTGTCATGCTCTTGGATGGTGAAGACCAGGCCAGGTGGCATGAAACAGTGTGGAACTGGTTCTCAGCCTTCCAGGGACTCTGTGACTAAAATTGCCATATCCTGTATCAGTGAGTTGATACCCCATATAATCTCTTAATAAATAGATTCATTAGCGGTAATCTGTGGATTTCCAGTGGTGGTGCTTGATGGTGGGATTTTGTTGTAGAGGGTTGGAGAGATGTCACAGCAGTTAAGAGCACTGTCTGCTCTTCCAGAGGTCCTGGGTTCAATTCCCAGCAACCACATGGTGGCTCACAACCATCTGTAATGGGATCAGATTCCCTCTTCTGGTGTGCATGAAGACAGGTCACTCATATACATAAAATAAATAAATATTTTTTTTTTAAAAATGGAGAGAAGCCCTATGAATGTAAACAATGTAGTAAATGGTTTAGTTCTTCCACTTCACTTCAAGTACAGGAAAGAACTCATAACATCTCACGAGAGAAATACGTGCTCCTCAGGTCTTAAGCTATCCAAGAGAGCATGTCCAAGGGGCTGGTACTGCAAGTGGAATGAATACCCACTACACACCTCCTTAAAATCCTGTATCTTAAGATGGACAGTTTAATCTCAGAGGAATTGCTACACAATAATATCCAAAGGAAATGAAATGAGTATGCTAAAAAGATATCTGCACTTTGATGCTTATCGCAGCACTGTGTGCAACGGCCTTGGAATTTAGAACCAAATGTAGTCTAACAACTCATGAATGAACAAATAATATGCTAGTCACCATTTTCTGAGGAAAGAATCCTTCCATTTGAGACAACATGGATGAAGCTGGAGGATAGTATGGATGAGCCTGGAGTAGATAAGCCGGCGAAGGAAGATGGATAATGTATGCTTACCCTTAAATGTAGAATATAATAAAGCTGAACTCACAGAAGGAGTTGAATGATGACTACAAGTGTTTGGTCAAAAGTTCTAAATATATGGACAGGAGAAATAAGTTCAAGGGATCAGTTGTTCCTCATGGTAACTATAGCTAATAACAATATATTGTATACTTGAAAAAATGCTAAAAGAATGAAATATAAGCCTAATTCTAATCAGAATAAGACAAATTTTTTTGTCAATGAAATAAAGAAGCCAGGCCTGTTCATATACACTGCATTCCCAGCACTTGTGAGACTGAGGCATGAGGACCATCAGTTTGAATCCAGACCAATTGCACAGTGAGATACTATCTAAAAAATTAAAAAAACAAAACCCCCAAACTAAATCCCAACATTTGCATCAAATGTGAATTGAAAACAAACTGAACTTATAATCATTGAAAATATCTTGCTCTCTTTTCGTCCCTTCCATTTATATTGAAATACATACAAATACTTCAAGAAAAGTAGGCAGATTGCTCTAAACCAATTTAAACTTAAAAAAGAAAGCATGGGCATAGGCATGGGCTGTCCTCCCCATGAAGGACTGAGCACAGGAGGCTAGCTAGGGGCAGACAGGAGTGAGTGTACGCTGAACACTGATCACTCTGAAGATCCTCATCATTGGCAAGAGTGGGGTGGGCAAGTCCAGACCGATATTGAAATTCACAAATGATACTTTTGATCCAGAACCTGTAGCAACATTAGGTGTTGCCTTTAAAGTGAAAAGCAATTTCAGAAGATGGAAATGAGGCTAAACTTACAATATGGGAAATTGCTGGCCATGAGAGGTCTAGAAGATTAACTCCCAGCTATTATAGTGGTACATAAGGTGTTATATTAGTTTATGATGTCACAAGAAGAGACACCTTTGTTAAACTGGATAGTTGGTTAAGTAAAATGGAAACATACCATGCATGAAATGATATAGTTAGCATAGTGGTTGGGGATAAAAATGATAAAGCAAATCTTGAAGTTGATAGAAATGAAGGCCTGAAATCTACATGAAAGCATTCCAAATTATTTATAAAGGAAAGGCTAAAAACCTTTGACTCTTCAATACATCATTGAGGAACTTGTTGAAAAGATCCCTTAGACACCTGGGCTGTGGAGAAGTCAGGAGCAGAACAAAGAAATCCAGCTGACACCCAAGGAAGAGAACCATGGAAGAGGAGCCAGTGGTATTACTCTTCTGTGTTATAAACTGGGAATTCCATCTCTTGCATGTTTAATCAGATACTGCCATCTCTTTGTATAGACTCTTAACTGCTCCTTAGAGGCCTTGAAGTTTGCACATAATTATTTTCGTCATAGCAATGAGTATTTTCAAGAAACCCATTCAGTACCTTTCCCACATGAAGTGATATGGTAAGCACGTGCAGTCTTCCATCTGTAGATCTTTTTAAAACGTAATTCCTTATTGATTCTTTGGGAATTTCACATCATGTACCCAAATCCCACTCACTTCCCAGTCCCTCACCCCTGCAGCATGCCCCCCAATTAAAAAGAAAACAAACAACAAAAACCCCACCTTGCTCCTCCATCTTTCCAACACCTCTTCATTCATCCTAGTGGCATAAAGAACTACTGTGTCTCACACTGCGTAGCATACCCGTTTGTCCAATCAGCCCCACCCACAGAATGTTCACTGCAATGAGTCATTGGTCTGGTTCAAGGCCTCTGGCACACCATCATCACTGGACCCTCACCAAAACTTCTCTTGGATATCCTGCTGATGCCCTGAGTCATGGAGATCCTGTGGTTATTGTTCTGCAGGACCAGTCCCTTCACGCACTCCAGCAGGTCGTAGATGGGTTAGATGTTATGGTGGGCCAACCCAAGGCCCAGAATAGTGTCTGGGTGGTAACTGAGCTGCTCAGTCCAGACCACTGGGGCTGCTCCCCTCAGGTGAGGGGCAGAGCCCGCTCTCCTAGGCCCTTGCCATTGAGACCAGCTCTCCCACGCCAGTGGTGAGGGTGGGGGCCATCTCTTCCAAGTGCTGAGGTCAGCTCTCCCGGGGGCAGGCAGCACTCCTGCTGCAGTGTCCAGTGAGGGGCAGGGCCAGCTATCCCAGGGCCAGCGAGAGGCAGAGCTGGCTCAGCAGGGCTCTCAGATTTCAACACACATGGTTCCTATGATCTCCTGTGGTAACATGGGCCATGGACATCATCACAGACCCCAGCTGCAGCAGGAACATGGACCCATACATGCCCTCAGCAGCAGCTGGGTCCCGGTCATCACCATGGCCCCTGTGGCAGCACAGGCCACCCAGATCAGTATGGCCCTAGTGGCAGCAAGGCCCTCAGACACCAACATGATCTCAGGTGGCTGTCTGTAGGGAGCTGCGTGCAGCCACGCCTTACAGGTGGCGCTGGTTACCGCCTTCCGCCATCCCGACGGCAAGCGCTCCCAGTGGTAAACAATTATAGTGAAGGTTGTGGCTTGCTTGCGCATGCTTGAGCCTATTGGGCAATGCCCACGTGGCGACCTGGGGTTGGCTGCCCAGAGCCTATATAAGGCCGGGAGAGGCTTTGCCCTGGGGATGGGGAGTTTTTAGAAGCCAGAATATTGATCAAAGGCCTGAATAAATTGCAAGAAGAAGAGCTCGGTGTCGTGTCCTCCTTGCTGGACGAGGGGGGCGCTACAGCTGTCCAGACACCAGGCTTCTGCACAGCCCCTGGTGGCAACAGGAGCTATAGATATCAACCCAGACCCTGGCTGCTGCTGGGCCATGGGCTCAGACATGGCCCATGACAGCAGCCTGGGTCCAGACAACACCATGGCCCCAGGTGGCAGTATAGGCCACTCAGATTGGAATGGTCCCCCCAGGGTGCCAACCTGGCTACAGGTTGTGGCCCAGACCCTGGGCATTTGCATGGCTTTCAGTGGTATCAGGAGCCATGGATATCAATTCAGACCCTGGCTTTGGTGAGGCCACGAACCCAGACATGGCCCTACACCACAGCCTGAGTTGGATGTCACCATGGCACCGGGTGATAGCACTGACCATCCAGATTAGTATGGTCCCAGTGGCAGCGTGGACCTCAGACACCAACATGGACTCAGGTGTCTGACCAGACCCTGGTCATCCACACAACCTTCAGTGGTTACTGAAGCCATGGACATCAACACAGAACCTGGCTGCTGCAGGGCCACAGGCCTAGACAGCCAGCCCTGGAGGTCATCATGCCCCCGCCCCCACCCCCACCCCTGTAGCAACACAGGCCACTCAGATCAACATGGTCCCAGTGGCAGCATGGCCCTTGGACACCAAAGTGACCCCAGGTGGCAGCCCAGATCTCGGGGCATCCCTGTGGCCTTAGTGGCAACATGGGACATGGATATCAACAAAGACCCAGGCTGTTGCAGACCCAGATATGGCCATAGGCAGCAGCCCAGGCCCAGATGTCACCCTGGTCCCAGGTGGCAAGCAGGCCACCAACATCAGCCCATTCCTCACTGCCCTAGCTTCCTCAGAACTGCCTCTTACCATAGCTCATGAACCATTCTGCCTCTTTCTCCCCCATTTCTCCACCATATACTTGCTCATCATAATGGCCCCCAGTGGGCCTGTGGATGCTTCAGGTAGGCTGGACCATTAGGACAAAACTGCCCTATTGATGAAATTATTAAGGCAACTCCACGTAGTTAAAAGGGAGGTTTATTTTGTGGGGTAACTTATAAGTGAAGGGATAGGTAACAGGGTCTGTGAAAGGTGTAGCGCAGTCCAGCGGTATTCTCTGGAGAACTCTGCTCAGTCTATCTCCAGCATCCAGGGTCCAGGAACCAAGAGAGCTCCCCCATCCGGATGTCATGTCGGGTCTTCAGGGGTCCTCTCTCGGCTCCGCCTTGTATGCGTGACAGTTACCGAAGCCTCAAAGGGGGTGGTATTTCCAGGTCAAAGCTGGAACAGCTACCCACTATATCTCCTCCTTTTGTCTAAATAAGAAGGTTCTAACCTAATACAAGACTATACAATAGGAATGATTATCAAATATTGTCCAGGAGTAATAAGGGATAATAACCTAGACAAGATGGAACTACAACCAACGTGAACAATATCAAACAAGAGACACATACTAAAATCCAGAGAAGTCTGGAGCATAGGTAAATGGCATGTTACAAAGATCATTCCAAAAGGTGTCCTATCCTAAAGAACCTAAATCTAATACTTAATAAGTTCTATCTAAGATATTTTATATATATATATGTATATGTGTATATATATACTAAGTTGTAACTATAACTGCTAGTCTTCAATCCCATCAAAGACCTGAGAAGGAATATAATGATACCTGAGAAATGGAAGATGGATGCAAGTAACTTTTGGGAGTCTTGCAAGAGTAGACAGAGACAGCTGGCAGCCTGGACAGTCACCTAATGTTTCTCAGCATTGTTGGTGCATTCAAATTGGCTACAGGCCTAGCGTATATGACAGACCATTTTCAGAAGCAGAAATTCTGAAAGACCATCTTACCCTGTCTTGGCAGAGTTCAGAAGTCACTTTTCCTTGTGTCCCGCTTGTCCAGGAGTTAACCAGAGCTTTACTCCTGTGATGCACACATTGGAATCATGATCCATGGTGTGAAAGTTTAGTTACTTGTCACCTAACAGAATGGCAATAAGGCTTTCTCCCTCATTTGGGTTTCAGAAGAGCATGAATGGTGCATTGTAATACTTCTACTCAAAACCAACATCTTTTTTTCCCCACAAATATTGGTAGTGTTTGTCTAGGTGCCTCAACTGTAGCTTGTGCAATATTTATGACTATACATAGCTTATGGCTTCTGTAAACAGCTATTTGATACTAAAGAGACTATGTCTGTATATTGAAGATGAGGGAGAAAAACACTAAATGACAATTTGAGAAAGGCATATTGCTTCTAGATTCTGATGTGGGAAAATGCTATTCTGACTATTATTTACTGTAACAAGTACCTAATATGTCTTAGTCACTGTTCTATTGCTGTGAAGAGACAGCATGACAACAGCAACTCTTATAAGATAAAGCATTTGATTAGGGCTTGCTTACAGTTTCAGAGGGTTAGTCCATTGTCATCATGGCAGGGAGCATGGCAGCATGCAGGCAAACATGCTGGAGGAGAAGCTGAGAGTTCTACATCTAGATCCACAGGTGACAGGAAGAGTGAATGGCACTGGACCTGGCTTGAGCTTCTGAAACTTCAAAGCCCACCCCCAGTGACACACTTCCTCCAACAAGGCCATACCAACTCCACACTCACTCTAACTCCTAATCCCTCTTAAGTAGCATCACTCCCTAATGACCAAGCATTCAAATATATGAGCTTATGGAGGCCATTCCTATTCAAACTACCACATTCCATCCCTGGCCCCGAATAGGCTTGTAGCCATATTGTAATGCAAATATCCACTCAGTCCAACCCCAAAAATTCCCATAGTCTATAACAGTCTCAACACTGTTTAAAAGTCCGAAGTTCAAACTTTCTGATATTCACAGGAATCTCTTAGCTGTAACCCTCTGTAAAATCAAAATGAAAAAGCAGATCACATACTTCCAACATACAATGTCACAGAATATACATTACCATTCCAAAGGGGAAGCAAGGGAGCATAGTGAGGAAACACTGGACCAATGTAAGACCAAAACCCAACAGGGCAAACTCTATAAACTCTGCATCTCCATGTCTGATGTCAAAACACTCTTCAGATCTCCAACTCCTTTTTGCTTTGTTGACTGCAACACACTTCTCTCTCTTGGGCTGGTTCCACACCCTGTTAGCAGCTCTCCTTGACAGGTATCCCATGACTCTGGCATCTTGTCTCTAACATCTTGGTGTCTCCAACAAAATCCAGGCTTCATTTTCACAGCCTCATGCAATGGCTTCTCTGGGCCTCCATGCAGGGACACCCCTGATGTATCCCTGGGAATCCAGCTCTTTTCTGAAGGGAAATGAAGTGGATCTGGAGAAAAGGGGTGGATGGGGAACTGGGAGGAGTGGAGGGAGAGGAGGCTGCAGCTGGGATGTAATATATGAGATAAGAATAAATTAATAAATGGTAATAACTGATATGGAGAAAAATATCATAATGTACAAGGCTAGGGAGTGTTATAATGTAGGAATATTATTTTAGATGGGCTAGTCAGAGAAGTTTTCTTTAAGTAAAAAAAGAATGAAATGAAATGAAGGAGTGAGGCATGACTCTATGTTGTAGAGTATTCTAAGCCTGAGAAAGAACAAACGAACTTCTTGGGTTGCTTCTAAAAACAGTAACATGACTGGTGTGGCTAAAATAGAGACATCAGTGGCTGGTGAATGGTAGAGATGACTACTTAGCATGTACAACACTTTGGATTCAGTCCCCAGCACTATAGAAAAAAAATAAAGAAAGCAAAGAAACAGTGAAGAGTTATTTTAGTGTGTGAGACAGAGCCAAACCATGTGAGATACAGATTCACTGTGAAAAGGAGTTTGGATTTTATTCTGAGTCTTGTTTAAAACCATTAGAAGGGTTTGACAAATGGATCACTGTAATCTGACGTACATTTTTTTTAAAGGATGAATGATTCTTGCTATTATGGGAAAAAAAAACTGTTCTTTAGGGAAACATGAATGGAAATTCAGAGAATTAGTTGTAATTATAAAACAACAGTGCACCACACATTGATGATATTGGTTTTGGATGAGGAGTTGGTTGTGGATAATGGTGGTAGTGGGCACTTTTCGGATATATTTTGAAGGTAAAGCAAATGGCTTTTGTAAGTGGGTTGAACATAAAGTAGAAAGTGGAATCAATAATTCAGATGCCGAGTGGCTCTGAATAAAGAACTCTTAGTGAGATGGGTGAAGACTGGCAGGAACAGATGTTGGAAAGATCAGGAGCTCAGTTCAGAACATACTGAGTTTGAGATGCCTTTTAGCTGTCTACATGTAGATTTAAAGTGAGCAGTTGGACATGTGCTTCTCAGATTTTTTGAGTGAGATCCAAACTAGACATAGAAATTTAGGAAGCACCAAAATAGAGATGGTATATTTAAAGTTGTAAGAATGGATGTGATGACTAAGGAATATAAATAATGTTGAGCACTAGGGGAACACATTCAAAGAATGAACTTTGGGACATTTCAGTGTTGAAGTACACAAGATGTGAATGAACTAGCAAAGCCACAGAAAGTGAAGAAGCTTGTATGGTCAGCTATAGCCAATAAGGTAGAAATGTATGAGAAATCCTTGCTCTCTTGGAAATGAAATGAAGGTATTTCAAAGGTGTAATGTCAGTGATATTCAACACCGGTGATTAGTAAAGTGGCCAAATAGCTTTAGTTTCTAAGGACAATCCTACTTTATGTTGGTTTCACACGAGGTGATTAACAACACACTTTTTACTCTCATTAGAATCATTATTCAGATGGTGAATTATATGACCCCTATAGTGATAGGTTCGAAAACCTTTTAACTTTCACAACATAAAAACCACTGGCAGTCGAGATGAAAAAATTGCAGTGGAATAGTGAAACTTCATTGGACGTTGGAGATTAAAGAGTAGAGTGGTTTCAAAAGAAAGAAGATCATATCAGTATATTCATTACAGGCACCTATGCTAGGGTATTTGCAGCGAAAGAGGAGGAATGGGACAGTAGCCATGGAATGATATGGGTATAGGGGAATTTTATTTTGAAAATGAGAGACAGTATAGCATATTTAAGTGCTGATGGGACTGTTTTGGTAGAGAGGAGTCTATTTCAAAATTATTTTAAAGACAAGTTTTATATTCATAGCAGAAGTGGAAAGAATGGCAATATCCATATATCTTGTATCTCTGTGCATATTCTTCCCCAGCTGCCAACAACAGTTGTGCAAGTGTGCATTTGTTACAACTGATCAATCTATGTTGACACAGCATCATCACCCAAACTCTGCTCTTTACATCAGGACTCACTCATGATTTTATATGGTGTGTGCATTTGGACAGATATATAATATAGTGACATGTGTCTGCCATCATAATATCATACAGAATTCTTCACTGCTCTATCTAAAATACTTCTGTTCATCTTTCTCTAACTCAACCCCTGGAACCATTAATACTTGTATTGTTTTGTTTTGAGACAAGTCCTAACTATGTAGACATGGCTAGCATGGAATTTGCTTTGTAGACCAGGCTGGCCTAGAATTTGGAGTGATCCTCCTGCTCCTGCTGGTATTACAGACATGCATCACCATGCCTTGAAAAATAGTCTCTTTTCTTGAAGTGTTGGAACTAGAACTGAAGACTTCTTGTACGCTAGGCAAGCATTCTACTGACTGAGGTACACCTCCAAACCTAAGAACTAACCTTTTTCTGTCTCCATAGTTTTACCATTTCCAGATGTCATATAATTGGATTCAAATAGCATGTTGTCAGAGAGAGAGAGAGAGAGAGAGAGAGAGAGAGAGAGAGAGAGAGAGAGCGCCTTCCTATGGCAGGTATGTGAATGTCTTGGTGTTCTACTTGCTGTGAAGAGATACCATGACCATGGCAACTTTTATAAAGGAAAACATTGAATTGGGGCTGGCTTACAGTTCAGAGGTTTAGTTCATTATCATCATGCCAGAGAGCATGGCGGCGTGCAGGCAAACATGGTGCTGGAGAGTAGCTGAGAGTTCTACATCTGGATCCACTGGCAGCAGGAAGAGAGAGCCACAGGGCCTAGCTTGGCTTTCTGAAACCTCAAAGCCCACCCCCAGTGACACACTTCCTCCAACAAGGACACACTTACCCCACAAGGCCACACTTCCTAATCCTTTGAAACAATGCCACTCCCTAAGCATTCAAATATATGAGCCTATAGGGGCCATTCTTATTCAGTGAAGATTAGAGCACAATTTGTCATAGTTCGTTCTTTCCCTCTACCATGTGGATTTCATGTACTGAACCCAAGTCCTTAACCCCAAGGGCAAGTGTCTTTACTTACTGATATTTTGCTGGTCTACATGTTGTCTTTTAACATTGACTTATTTCAAGACAAATACTGAATATTTTTGCTACTGTGTAGATTCCAGATTTAAATGTATTTGTATGTGTATATGTTTGGAGAGGTTATGTGTGTAGGACAAGAAATTAGAAAGGTGAACATGAGAAAAATGAAAGGTTTTGGAGAATTAAAAGGAGGGTAATATAATATATGTGACTTGAAAATGGAAAGGGTAGTACTAGATCCAGTCTGTGGAATATGAGTGGAAATGATAGGAGCATTTCCTAACCAAGGATTCTAAAAAAGAGAATTACTTCTATTTTCCTGCCTTTTCCCATTTTTCTGGCTGAATGCAGGCCATGATGAGGTCTTCTCATGAAGAAGCAGAAGGTCATGGTTAGGTAATAAGAAATACCAAAAAGAAAAAACCCATAAAAAACAAAACGGTAATATGGAATTCTCGCACTTTATATTTTGAGAAGTAATTTGGCATTCCATTCATTTATATCACTTTCTTTAATTGTGTACATTTAGAATTTCTTATCCGTACAAATCTTGTTCACTCACCTCCTCAGTTCCTTTGATTGAAAACTTTTCAAGGAGTATTTCCCATGTTCAGAATTTCAGTGCTTTTGCCATGAGTCTTGCAGCTGCTGCTGCCATTCTGAGCTTTCTTTCCAGGCACTTAAGTGCCTCCATCTGTTCCGTTGCATTTTCCCAAACAACACGCCTCTACAGAGCCTAGATGATGTCAAAACTAAGTAATAGTCCAAACGTGAAGCCATGTTGGAGGATAGGATGTTTTCCTTTGTGTAGAATACACTTTATCCTGATGTCAATAACACAGTAACGTGCTTTAGAGTTTATTTGGAACTCAGGGTTTCTGAGATCACTTAGCAACATGCCTTTGTTGTGACAAATGTATAGTTGAGGACTTGTGCTGGAAACAGGACAAAGAAGCTTCCTAATCCCAGTGCTGCCATTAGGACAGCTGTGCTTCCTGAAGAGAAAGCATTATTCATGGACTACGGACATTGTTCCTAGCTCTGTTTTCCCAACTCACACCAGTTTCCTTCTTATTCTCCTTCTCTGTCTTCCTGTTGAGATCGAAAAATCATACTGTGTAACCCTGGCTGGTCTGGTATTTAGTATGCAGATCAGGCTGGCCTTGAACATTGAACTTGTGGTGATCCTACTGTCTCTGCCCTCTACTCCAGGTGCTGGGATTACAGGTATGTATATAACTTGATTTGACATAGCCTGGTATATATTGATATAACCTGAAAATATTCTTAGATGTGGCCTCTCCCAATTCTGTAAATGCCCCTTCTCAAGTTGTAGAAACAGACCAAGATACTGCCCAGAGCATCTCTCTCCTGCACTAGAAGTACATATTCTTTGGGCATATTTCACCCACCTTTATTTACTTTGTCTTGACTGGAGAGATTCAATTTCCTATGTATAGCATGTTAGCTTTTTATCACTATAAGAAAGTACCTATGGTAATCAAACTATAAAGAGGCAACTTTTTTCTGGCTCAGGGTTTTGGAGGTTTTAGTCCATGATCAAGTGACTGCAACAAACTAGCACACCGTGGCGCACACACAGCAGAACAAAACTGCTCACCTCAGTGGCCACCTAGCAAGACAAATGAGAAAGGATATACAGACTTGGGAGGGAGCTAGCCATAATTCTAATTGGAGCATGAAGCTTCTGCAGTGTAAGTAAAGAAAAATAAGTTGTAAGAACACACAGAATTTGGCTCAACCTAATCTAGACGAGAGTTTGTTAAAGAAGGTTTAACCGAGGGATGTGGAGGTCAGTAGAGAGGCAAGTTAACCTAAATCTACAAGAGCAGATCCTTGAGAGGTACAAGAGGAGATGTTGTGAACCATAATGGCAATGGGTATGCTACTGTGCAAGTTTATGAGCAAACGTGAGGTGAAGTGAGATGAGGAAGAGAGAAGTGAGTATGGCGATATAAGTGAGCATGGCTGCCTTTTTATCCCAGGGTTAATGCTTGTGAGTTGTCTCTGGAATTTCAAGGCCAGATGGACAGATACTAGAGATACTGGGTAGTAGAACAATAGTCATTGTTTTATGTTGCACTTGAGTGCATTTTTGAAGGAAGTAAATCATGACTAGTGGTCATAATACAGGTCAGCATCTTCTGTGTAGTTTTGATCATAGATCAATAAATACTAATAAAACACACCATAGGGCCTTTTTGATCAGTAACTGTTAGCCACTCAATGACTTTAGTTTGTAAATGAATTGACAAGAGATTATCCAACAAATATTTCAACTATTGCTAGAACCACTCCTATCAATAAGTAAATTGGCGAAAAGATACTGGTACTTGGGGTTAGGGGCATGGTTGCTCACACATATAATCCCAGCCCCTCTGGAATCTGAAACAGAATTGTAAGTTTGAAGACAGCTTGGGCTGCATGGTAAACCTAAGGTCAGCCTGGGCAGCTTGATGAGACCAGTTTCCCAATACTATGTTTAAACAGTGTTATGGATAAAACTCACTGGCAGACTGCTTATCTAGCATACTCAAGGGCTTGAGTTCAATCCTCAGCAGCACCACAGCACCAAAAAAAAAGACAATAAACCTCCACATATGTGAGCACATTTTGTACTGGTGTTATTTTAGTTATGACTGTGAAACAGAAGATTGGTGTTAATGCTGGTGAAACATCAGACACAAAGTGAATCTTCCTGGGCATTGACGTGCAGTAAAGATAGTTAAGGGAGATCAACATTATGAATAAGGACAGTGTATCTATTTTGTTCCTGCTATTACAATTACTATAAATTTAGTAGTGGCTTAAAATGAAAGAATATCACAGCCCTGGATGCAGAAAGGGCCTTACTATTCTAAATCAAACAGCTCCTTTCCTTCAGGGATTTCTATGAAAGAATCTTTATCTTTTATAGCTTCTACAGACAGCCTGCATTCCATGGGCCCTGGCTTCTTTTCCTCTTGAAAATCAACAATGGCTTTATTTTGCTTTACCAATGCTGTTTTCCTGAGACAGGGATTCTTAGGCCTCTGCCTGTCATACCTAAGTACCCTGCAGTTACATCGGCTAGAATGACGCAGCATAATTTTGTGCTAAATTCCACTATTAACAACCTTAGTTCTACAAGAAACCCAATTGCTTCCTGGCCAAATAACATGTTTATGTATCCTGAGTATGGACTTGGGGATGTTACTCTGTGAAACAAAAGGGTAGGTGCTTAAATGAATTTCTAAATGGATAAGCCCAGCAGCTTCAGTGTGTGATTAATGCCATTGCTGTTTTTCCCACAAAGATACTGTTATTTAGAATGAAAAGCACACACACACAGGCACACACACACACACACACACAGTGTGACAGAAAGAATTGATTGTTGGCCCAAACCTGTGGTTGATTTACCAGGCCAGGTGTAGTTTGGTCTCCCCTTTGGAATAGGGGCTATGGTGGGGGATGTAAAGGCAGCCCCCACTTCAGATCCCTTAGAGACAGATGTGCCCTCCTCCTCTTCATGGTTGCATGAACCAAAGAAAACATGAGAGAAACAACAGGAACCTACTGGCTGGCTGTTGCTAGGTCACCTGTCCCCTCTCAGGCTGCAGTACTGAGCCCCCCC
>CABHPH010126754.1:0-10163 GCA_902168325.1 Peromyscus nudipes
GTTTTAATACCAGTGATAGAATCTAGGGCCTCTGTATATGTTAGGCAATTTTTATACCATTAAGCTATATCCCCAGCCTTTAAAAAATGTTTTTAAAACAAGTTTCAAGTTCTCACAAATACATTTCCTGTAGGTGTATTGTTCCCAGCGTCTACACTGGATGACTTACAACCTGTTACTCCAGCTCCAGAGGATCCAATGCACATACACACATGCAGGAAAAACACTCATACACATAAAAAAAAAATAAAATCTTTTTTTAAAAGGTCATTCAACACAAAGGCAGTCCACATCACTCTGGTAGTACCTTAGAAGCAAAGACAAGGGCCAAAAGGGTAAAGACAGACCAGAGTCCAGGCTCAAGATCCAGTGGGTCCTTGTGACCAGAATAAACTGACTGGAAGCAACTTGGGCCCCAAATGACTGAACCAAGGAGTCTAAATATTCAAGTTACAGCCAATAAGCAGTGTCAACATTGTAGCTAAAATTACAGTAATGTCTTCAAAGAAAAAGCTCAAATCCCATATAGCAGTGAAGTTTTTTCAATGTGAATGATGAGCTTAATGAGCTGAAAGCCCCACTTTCTTCTGGCTTCACTTGGCTCCAAGGGCACAGTCTATACTTACATTAAGCATCCCAGTTCTTTGCCTTAAAAGATTTGACACATGCAACATTAGTGGGTGAACGTTTGATAAGCAACAGAATATTTATACAGTCTTAAAATATCACCCAACAAAATACTAACTACAAGTAGAAAAAAACAACAAGAAAAGCAGGTCAGTAGCCCTATGGTAGAAAAGCAATAACACTTAGACAAGTGGTTAGTCTCCACCATGGAAGAAGCACTGTGTGCCTCTTGCCAAGATGCCAGCCAACGAATATGCATAGCCTGCCTGTGACCAAAGGAAACAGCAGACCACCTGAGTAAAGGGCCTTCCCACAAAAAGAGATGCCCAGCACTCAGTGAAAATGTCAGGTCACGAAAGACAAAGCATGATTAAGGAGCTTCTCCAGACTAAAGGGGATTTAAAAGATAAGACAACTAAACATTTGATCCTGATTATATCCCTGATCAAGGGAATGTTTTTTCATTTACTATAATAGGTACTAATGAGACAACTGATATGTTAGAATAATTAAATTTTATGTGAAGTTAATTTCCTGATTTTAACAACTGGATTTAGTATGTTTAGGGAAATACTAAGTATTTTAGGATAAAGGGATTTTTACTTTCAAACAGTTCAGCAATAAATAGGTAGATACATAAATAAACAAACAGACAAATAAGTATATAATAACTACAGACTAATAGAAAGCCAATATAGCCAAATACTAGCCCTTTGGCACTTGGAGGTTAAAATATATGGGAATTTGTATTTTTTTAACATTTTTGACATATCATACATACTATATTAATCATTTTGAATAAGATCTTTGCATTATATTTGAACTGTTATAAAATTATTTCAAAAAAAAGGGCTGATTTAAAATGAAAGGACAAGACAAATGAAAAGCGCTCCTGGGGTCCTCTCGGCCACAGACTTGGTTCTCAGCCTACCTTCCTTGCCAAGGAGGTGCACTGTCATGACAAGCAGTGACTATATGGCTGAACAGACCTGGGTTCTCACTCCTGTGTCCTGCATGAAATAAGCTTAAAGAAAAAAGGTGACATTTATCATTTCAAAACAAAAAACAAAAAAAATGGAAGATATCCCTATCATTTATTTGTGTGTGTGCATGTAGCAGTCAGAAGACAACTTGCAAGAATCAGCAATCTCTTTCCACCACGTGAATTCCAGGAACTGACACAGGTCATGATGCTCACAAATTGAATCTGGTGGTATATTAAAAGAATAATTTTGCATAGCAAAATCAAGTTGGTTCAGGAAGGCAAAGATAGATGATGAATAGATGAATATCAAAAACTCACAGAAATAATTTTCTAGTTATGGAAAGTCAAAAAAGACAAACTCAACAAAGATGTATTTTCAATATTTCCATTCTTATTTTGATTTTAAATCTTTAATTTTTCAATGGTAACATTAATATTTCTGATTATAAAAGTAATTACGATTATTATTTCAAATAGGTTGTTTCAAATAATGCAAAATTGAGTAAAACAGTTTCCTGGACAGTCTGCAATAATGCGGAACCTTCCCAATTTGTGGGAGCTGACTGTAGGTCAATCAGCTGAGAAACTATGGTTACCTGCTCAGAAGCAGATCCATGCTTAAGTATGCAAAAGATCCTCGATTCAAACCTCAGCATCAGGGTATGGTGGTGTGCACCTTTAATCTCAGCACTTGGGAGGCCTCAGATGAAGGTGTATTTCTGTGAGTTTGAGGCCAGCCTGGTCTACATAGTCAATTCCAGGATAGTCAGAGATATACAAAGAGACCCTGTCTCAAAGGCAAACAAAACACACAAAACCCAGCTTAAAACTCTTAAGTTTAAAATACAGTTTGAGAGCAAGCCATAAGCAAGAGACAGGAGAGAGAATAAAGTCCATGCTGCAAGGAAAGGCGGCTCTGTCCCCACCAGCTACTCTGTTAGAACTGAGGGACCTTACAAAGTACCCCATTGATAAAGTACAGTACACACAGGTTCCTTTTCTTATCTTCTACCTTTCTGCCTAGCAAGCCACCAACACAAAAGGCAGCACATTTGTGTGTAAGTATCTTCTTGTCCCATATAGGTCCTACCCAAAGATACTACCATTTTCAGCTATCTAGGGCTCTGCATAAAAAAAAATGAATCAATAAAAGACTATGCAGATAATATTCATATATAAATTTTCAAAGATGAGGAAATCATTGGGCTGAAGAGATGGCTCAATAGTTAAGCACATGTCGTGCTCTTGCAAAGCATGTGAGTTCAATTTCCAGCACCCACATCAGATAGCTCACAACTGCCTGTAATGCTAATTCCAGAGGATCTGATGACTCTGGCCTCCTGGAGCACTCACACTCATGTGTACATACTCACACAGACACACAGACATACACAGAATTAGAAATAAAATTTTTTTTAAAGATGGAGTAATTCTTTTTTTACACACTTTGATGAAGAAGCTTTCACTAAACATTCTTTCCAGTGGAAACAGAGCATGAAAAGCAGCCTCCAGGTGCTCTGCCCAGGGCCTGGGTTCCCTCTTGCCTAAGTGGTGAGTTGGAGGGATGCACTTCCCCTCTGTGATTAGCTTATCCCACTGCCACTTTATGCCACCCACACATGTCATTATTTTGTACCGGAGAAAACATTCTTCAGAATCTTCTTCATATTCTATATTGCACTCCTTTTGACCTGGATAGTACCAATTCCATGTGCACATTCTATCCATTCTTTTTCAAAGCATGGTATCATAGGGGAATCTTGAAGGGCTGTATATCACTTTGGATTATTAAAGTAGGATCTATGCCCGGCCTTTTCTGCATGCCAAAGAAAGGCATGGTGTCTCATAGCAGTGCCCTTGTCAGCTCTCTGGTAGCAGCACTAGACCAAAGGTTTGGGGGAGATCATAAACCATTTTTTAATGGAAAAACCAATGGACTAGAAAGATATTGTAGAAGAATTCAGACTAAAACTATCATCAACAGTTCTGAACTCTACATATTATTTAGTTGTACAGTATTTCAATTCTCTGGCAGTTCAAAGGTTAGAAGCACTTTTCAGAATTTGGCAGAGACAGGTCAATCACAGATGGAACTGGGAGCTTTGTTCACTAAGGCTGTTTCCTTCTGTAGCCAGATAAGAAGGCATTTTTCAAAACCAAAGGGCACAAGAACATATGTACTCCTCCAGAACTGGGGAAGCTAAGAGAGTGATCTCATTCTTTTAGAACCATCAGAACTCAAAGTGACAGTACCCTGATTCCCCTGTTACTCTGACCAATTTCATAAAAACAAAACCTCTTTTGCTGCACTTCAATGCTAGCCACTGCACCAAGAGTGAAATATTAAAAATTAATAGGCTAGCAAAGCAGCATTCAACACAAGGCAACTGTACATAGGAAATATATTCTAAGGGCAGTCTCAGAATAAACACATCTTCTGTGTTGCCCCTAAGACCAAGGCCCATTTCTTCACTGGTCCTTCTAGTTCTGGTAGATAGACAGCTTTGTTGTAGCTCAGCAGCCAAGCTTCACTCACTGCTTCCATGGTTCTTTGCTACATTGGTTCCTCCCCTTCTCCGGGGCACACTACCTCTAGAAGCAGATGACTGGTTCACCCTCTTCTCTTCTTGCCCCACAACAGCATCCATCAACAAAATTAACTCACTACAAAGTTCCAACCATCACCCTTAATCTTGAAATAAATAACAAAAGCACATGAGCTGATGTATAAGGGAGATTTCTAGAAGGAAGAATGTAGTAGGACACACCTATAGGGTCAAGGAAATTGGTTCAAACCAGTTGCCAAGGCATGCACATAATGTACTTCCCTATGAGCCAACCTGAAATCAGTCTGAAGGCCTAGCAACAGAGGCTGTCAGAGTTCCTGATTGCTGTCAAAGTTCCTGATCATGCCCAGCCAATGAGGGATGACCATGCAATGCCACCAGATTGGGACACAGTTTGGGTGCTGGGAGGAGAATATATAAGGCCTTCCCCGTTACTGAATAAACGAGTCTGTTGTTTGCCTTCAACTAACTCCTGGTGCCTGTGTTGTTGACACTGCACCTTCTCACCCCCTCCCCCGAGGGAGCTGTTAGGATCCAGCAACAGAGGAGAAACATTTCAGGCTGAAACAGAGACATGAAAACCCACTGAGGGCCCACACTTTTAATCCCAGCACTCAGAGGCAGACATAAATCTCTGAGTTCAAGGCCAGCCTGGTCTACATAAGAGACCCTGTCTCAAATAACACTGAGGAGGGAGAGTAAGTGTGGAGTCTGCTAGGTTCTGCTCTTTCCCAAGCTCCACACTCCAACTGCATACCAGCCTCTCCCTACCAGACCCTTTGTAACAAATGTGTTCTGGCACAAGCCTTTCCCTTCCTCTACCCTCCATTTTCATTAATAGAGCCATAATGCCTTCAGTCACACTAATAATGTCAGTCATTTCCAGTTGTTTCCAAATCCAAACACAGCATTCAGTACCTTGCAGTAATGCTACTACAAGATAATCCAGAACTATCCCCACTACCACAAATCTCAGCCCCAGCTCTCACCTGGACTCTTCCAGAAGCCCAGTATCTGTATACAAACATCTCCACAGTCAGCCTAATCAGGGTATCACCAGAAGCCTTCTATACCCCAACCCATGGGTGCCCTTTTCCTTGCTCTCAAACCACTTAACATCTATTTTACTAATCAAAAAATGATAATTACCCTAAACATACCAATCTCCTCTGTTTCATAACAAATTCCTAAAGGGCAGACACAATGCTTTGTAACTTCCCAAATATGTTTAAATGAACACATATGGGGCTAAGGAGATGGCTCTGTGAAAGCATGAGTTCTAGTTCCCAGAACCTATGTAAAAGCTGGGTAACAGCACTTAGGTTTCCCCTCTCCCTAATCTCTCTCTTACAGCCCTTCTCTGCAGCACTCACCACAGGGCTATCACATGCCTACTTCTTCCCCCACTGAACCAGGTCCTGACTGAACAAAAAATTGTACTTCTGTCTTTACAAGTCACAGCAATTTGATTCAGCTGCTTGTCATGAATCCTTCCTGTGTGCTATGTCACTACCTGCACAGAACACTGGAGATCCAAAGACAGGGCCTACAACCTGGGACCTCAGCATCTGGCCCACTGAAGACATGGAGGGAAACTTCTTGAATAAATGAGTGAATGAATAAGCCTGAGAACTTTGAAAATACTTTAAGTTCAGTCCTCTACAACAGATATGCATCACTCGTGTCCCTGACACTGCTGAGTGACATTAGAGGCCACCACTACCTGATCATTCATCAAATGCTTGCTCAGTGTACTGCTTAGTTTTTGTCGATTTGATACAAACCTAAACATATCAGGGAAAAGGGAATCTCAATAATTGAAGGCCTGCCTCCATCATACTATCCTGTGAGCATGTCTATGGGGTATTTTCTTGATTAATGATTGATGTGGGAGGGCCTACCCCACTGTGGCCAATCCCCTCTCTGGGCAATGCCACCACTATGTAGTGATACACCTAGGCAGGTGATCCTGGGGAGTATAAGAAAGCAAGCTCAGCAGGCATGAGGAGTGAACCAGTAAACAGCTTTCTTCCATGGTCCCTGCAACTCCAGCTCTAGGTCCTGCTCTGACTTCCCTCAATAATCAACTGTAATCAAAATGTGTACAAATAAACCCTCCCCTCCCCAAGTTGCTTTTTGATCAGTGTTTTATCACAGCAACAGAAACCAAACTAAGACACTCAGTCACTATCACGTATCAGGTAATTCTCTAAATACCAAGGACATAATAGTAAGCAAAACTGACAAAAGTCTCTGCCCTTATGGATCTTGCATATAAACAAGGAGACGGGCCATAATGCATATATACACTTCGGTACAGACTGGAATGTGACAAGATTTGTATAGAAAAGCAAAGCAGGAAAGGCAGTGATACAGACGGGCAAAGGGCAAACAAGTTCAAACCAATGTTGAGGGAAGGACTCCCTGAAAAGGTGATATGTGAACAGAAGTGTTAAAGGGGCTAGCAGGAGGAAGTCTATCCAAGGCAGAAGGCAGAGCAGGCAGGAGCACACCTGGCATATTCAAGGACTACTGAAAGACTGAAGCAGGTGGAGAGTAGAAAACCACCTCAGAGAGACACAAGGTTGTGTTGCGAGCAGGAAGCATGCAAGGCTTTCTACGGCACAAGAAAAAATCGGTCTTGGTTACTGATAACATTTTAATTTCCTACGATTATCTGATGATTCATCTCTAACTCTGAAAAGTGCCCAAATGAATAAAATAATTTGTCAAACACAGATAATGACAATTGCAAACTACTAGGACACAAATCCTAACAGCCATAGGAATATATCTAGATTACATTTACACTAAACCAACTCATTTACTAATTTTTAACTCAGTAATTATTTTATATCTCCAAAAAAAAAGATTTTCACCTTGAATCAAGAGTGATACAGTCTGGGCATGGGGGCATATGCAATTAATCTCAGCACTCAGGAAATAGAGGCAGAAAGATCTCTAGAGTCAGGCCTAATCTACATACTGAGTTCCAGGCCAGCCAGGGCTACAGAGTGAGAATCTGTCTCAAAACAAAACAAAATGAGTGATGCAGGAGGAATTCTGTCTCCATCTGGTTAATCGGGCCAGTGACTGAACATTACCGACTATCCTTGACCACTATGCTTGTATGAACAATCACATGCAGAAACAGGGAGAAGAAACAGTCACAGAAACAGGGACAAGACACAGTCTCATCAGGAGGAATGGTTTAAGAGAATTATCTTAGAGGACAATTAGGTAAGATTCCTTTTTATTTTTTTGACAATGTGTCAGGAGTCCCAGGCTGGACTCTGGCTCCTCCAGCCTCCAAGTGCTGGGATTATAGGCATGCACCACCACTCTAGCTGCAGTTTCTTTTAAAGTAAACAAAGGGAACACAAAATAGAGCAAGCCTGTATTTAGCTGAAAACCAGAAAATATGCTAGTTCACCTGCCTATAACTTTGAGGAATGTCTTACATCTGGTTAAAATGGAGCAGGACCAAGGAGGCCCAGCAGGCTTTCAAAGGAGAAGCAACGTACTCTGGCAATAAATGCAGGTAGCCCAGCAGAATATGAAAGAGGGTTAAGACAGCAGACACCAAATTGTCCCAATAGGACCAAAGTCCACACCACAGGACTATGAGGACCTCCCTCAGTGCTATGAGTGAATATTATCCAGACCAGCTGGCAGAATTGTCTTTGAAGGGCTGAGTCTTGGCATGTAAACACTGCCAAGCTGAAGTTTCCCCTTATTCCCTGACTTAAATATAAATTAGTCAGAGTCACAATTGTCTATGTAAATCTAGGCATGGTAGCTTCATATCTGCATTCTTACCAGCTGGGATGCTGAGGAAAGAGGATTGTCATGCATTTGAAGCCAGCCTGGACTACATAGTGAGTTCTAGACCATCTAAGTTACTGAGTGATATCCTGTCTTTTATTTAAAAAAAAAAAAAAAGTGATTCTAAACTAGGAAAGGATAAATCTGAAATTAAAACACTGAATGATGACTTAAACAGCAAAGATAGCAAACTGAGGACTATAATGAAAGCAGTAAAATTGAACTTAATTCCTCCAGAACAAGAGAGGCAAAAATGAACTGGAGACTGATTTTAACAGTTGTGGTGGTGTGAATGAGCATGGCACCCCCATAGGCTCATATATTTGAATACTTGGTCTCCAGCCCAAAGAACTGTTTAGGAAGGATAAGAAGGTGTGGCCTTGTCGGCAGAGTTGGGTCACTGGAGTTGGGCTTTGAGGTTTCAAAAGCCCAGGCCAGGCCCAATCTTACTGTCTGCTTCCAACTTTCAGATAAGACACAAGCTCTCAGCTACTGCTCCAGTTCCATGCCTGCTGCTGCCATATTCCCCACCATGATGGTCATGAACTCACCCTCTGAAACTGTGAGCAAGCCCTCAATTAAATGTTTTCCTTAATTAAGTTGCCTTGGTCATGGTGTCTCCTCATAGCAACAGAACAGTAACTAAGATAGAAGTGTAAGACAAAGGGAACAAAATTAAAAACTTAGGCTCAACAACAACAAAAACCTGTTTGTTAGTAAATAAATATAAAAGAATTCCTTCAAGGAAGGAGAAGGAACTGGAAACAGGGTAGTTAGGTAACTTACCCATGGACACAACAGTATATACAGAAGCCAATGTTCAACACAGACATTCTATAACCAGAGTCTAATCTCTTCTATGATTACAATGTGAAGAAGTTGATATAAACACGAAAGAGATAACAGGAAATAAATAATACAGAGCACCAGGTTCAAGAGAAAGCTCAGCAGTTAAGAGCACTGGATGATCTTGCAGAGGATCCAGGTTCAATTCCCAGCACCCACATGGCAGCTCACAACCACCTGTAACTCCAGTTCCCAAGAGAGCTGATACCCTCTTCTGGCCTCTGTGGGCACATAGTATGAATATTCCATGCATATAAAATAAAAATAAATAAATCTTTAAAAAAAGGAAAGACTTTCTAGTTCTATTTGTTATTCATAGTTATTGCAAGAAATAAAAAAATGTACATAAAATATAAAAATTACCTATTAGATAAAATAAATAGCTAACAAATTCATCGAAATTACCAGCTACAAAATTAACACACAAAAATCAAGCCATAGCCAGCTGTGAAGGTGCACACCTGTGAATATGCAAGAGATTTCAAGATTGAGGATACTCTGGGATACATGGCCAATTCAATGTCAGCCTGAGTTAGACAGAGACCCCATCTAAAAAAAGAAAAAACTAAAATAAGATAAAACAGCAAGCATTGGCAGGGATGCAGAATAACTGGAGAGCCTGTGCACTGCTGATAGGAACATAAAATGGTGCAGCTGCTATGGAACATGATTTGCCAATTCCTCAAAATACTGAGCACAGAATTACCATATGACCCAGCAATTTCCCATCTGGTTATATAACCAAAGCAACTGGAAGAGTTTCGGCAAAGTATTTACACATCCACTTTCACAGCAGCATTACCCACACTAGCCAAGAGGTAAACACAATCTGAGCACATGTCAACAGCTAACTAGGTAGAAAATATGGTGCACACAGGATATTATTCAGCATTAGTAAAGAAGAAAATGTGGACACATGCTACAACATGAATAAACCTTAAAAACAGTATGATAAACGAAATAAATCTTCCACAAAAGGTGAAAATTATATGATCCCACTTATATGAAGTACTAAGAGAACTCAAGTTCAAAGAGACAAAAGTAAAATGTTAGCTGTCATGGACAGGGAGGAAAAGGACAGAGGTTTCAGAGCTTCAGCTGCAGATAATGAAAACAGTCTGGAAACCAGTGGTGGTCAACGGGGATCAAAATCAGGTCATGAGACTTGGTAGAAAGGACCTTTAAGAGCAGACCCCAGGTCGGGAGGTGGTGGTGCACACCTTTAATCCCAGCACTCGGGAGGCAGAGGCAGGCGGATCTCTGTGAGTTCGAGGCCAGCCTGGGCTACCAAGTGAGCTCCAAGAAAGGCGCAA
>CABHPH010126756.1:0-22413 GCA_902168325.1 Peromyscus nudipes
GGCCACTCCTGGATTCCTCATGCCACACTCATGAACATATGGGAAGCACTAATTGGATTCAGTGCATTAATTAATTACTTGGTTAATTAATTACAAAGGAGATGAGATAGGGCGGATGTGGGAGGAGTTGGAGGGGGAGTGGGGGATGATAAAGATACATTGTATTTATCTATGAATTTTCAAATCATGCATATTAATATACAAAAAGATCTTTTTTCTTTTTTATTAGGAAATTTTCTATTCACTTTACATATCAACCACAGATCCCCTCCCCTCCTGGCTCCCCTCCCAGGCTTCCCCCCATCCTGACCCCCATTCCCACCTCCTCCAAGGCAAGACCTCCCCAGGGAGTCAGCAGAGCCTGATAACACTCAGTTGAGGCAGGTCCAAGCCCCTCCTCCTAAACCAAGGCTGGATGAAGGCTCTATGATGACAGTTAGGGTACTCACTAATCTGATATCCAGGGTAGGCCAGTTCAGGCATTCTCTCTGATACAGCTAGTAGTCTAAGGTGGTGTCATTCTTGTGGGTTTCTGGGAACTCCCCTGGCACCCGGTTTCTCCCTATCCCCATGGTGTCTCCTTTTCTCTTGGTATCTCTTTCGTTGCTCTTCCATTCTGTCCCTGTTCTAGGTCAACCATCTTGTTCCCTTATGTCTCATCCCCCATCCCCTACCCTCCATTGGCCCCCTCACACCCAGTCTACTCATGGAGATTTCATCCATTTCCCCTTCCCAGAGTGATCCATGTGTCCCTCTTTGGATCCTCCTTGTTAGCTAGCCTCTCTGGAGCTGTGGGTCGTAGTCTGGTTATCCTTTGCTTTTTATCTAGTATCCACTTATGAATGAGTACATATCATGTTTGTCCTTCTGAGTCTGGGTTACCTGAAATAAATTAGAGAAAAAGAAAGCTTACTTATAACAGAATAAGCATAAAATAAAATAAAACAAAAATATAGGGATCTTCTCATAAGAAACCATGCAATTCAGAAAAGACTAGAGGTATAATCATCTCAAGCTATAACTACTTCATTGGCATAGACATTTGCAACTTTAAAAAGTCAAAATTATACAATCTATATCCACCATAAAAGAATTAATCAGCAGGACTGTGGTGATGTACACCTTTAATCCCAGCACTCAGGAGACAGGGGCACGTGGATCTCTGAGTTCAAGGCCAGCCTGGTCTACAGAGTGAGTTCCAGGACAGGCACCAAAACTACACAGAGAAACCCTGTCTTGAAAAAACCAAAGAAAGAACGAAATAAGTAAATAAAGAAAGGAAGGAAGGAAGGAAGGAAGGAAGGAAGGAAGGAAGGAAGGAGGGAAGGAAGGAAGAAGAGAGAGAGAGAGAGAGAGGGAAAGGGAGAGAGAAAGAAAAAATTACTCAAACTGAAAATTAATAACAGAAATACCAGAAAAATTAATGGAAATACCAATGTATCTGTGGAATTACAGAAAACATATTTAAATAACCAAAGTGTATCAAGAGAAATTTGGGGTCATTTCCTGTGTATGTGCTTCCTCCTGTTTTCTTTTTCTTTTTTCATTTTTCTTCTTCTGTTTGTTTTATTCTATTTTGCTTTGTTTGTTTGTTTTAATTGGCCTGTTTTTTTTTCCTAAGAAGAGAGAGAAGGAAGGCAGAGAGTTGGAAATGTGGGGAGGTAAGGAGGATCTGGGAGGAGATGAGACAGGAAAAACTGAGATCAGAATATTTCGTATGAAAAAAAAATCTGTTTTAAAGTTAAAATAAAAGAGAATTGCTAAAAAAAAATAAGGTATATATTACATATATACCTAGGAATGCACAAGGATACCCCCAGCTAAGACTCCTAGCAATAGTGGAGAGGGTGCCTGAACTGGCCTACCCTGGTAATCAGATTGATGAATACCCTAATTGTCATCATAGAACCTTCATCCAGTAACTGATGGAAGCAGATGCAGAGATCCACAACCAAGCACTGGGCCAAGCTCTAGGAGTCCAGTAGAAGAGAGGGAAAGGGGACTATATAAGCAAGGGGGGCATCAAGATCATGATGGGGAAACCTACAGAGACAAATGTACCAAGCTCATGGAGGCTTACCTACAGAGACAAATGTACCAAGCTCATGGAGACTCTGGACCAACAGCTAGGGAGCCTGCATGGGACTGACCTAGACCCTCTGCATGTGGTGGACAGTTGTGTAGCTTGGTCTGTTTGTGGGGCCCCTAGTAGTGGGACCAGGATCTGTCCCTGGTGCACGAGCTGGCTCTTTGGAACCTATTCCCTGTGGTGGGATGTCTTGCTCAGTCTTGATGCAATGGGGAGAAGCCTGATCCTGCCTCAACTTATATGCTGTGTTTTGTTGATTCCCATGGGAGGCCTTACCCTTTCTGAGGCATGGATGGGGGTAGATAGAAAGGAGGTTGTGGGAGGGAATGGGAGGAGAGGAAGGAAGGGAAACTGGTTGGTATGTAAAATAATTTTTAAAAATTAATAATAGTAATACATAAATAAATAAAACAAAAAACAACAAAAATTGCTAAAAAAAAAGAGTAAGGTATATATTACACATGTATGTACATATACATATATATACATATTCTTGTGATATATCTGTATTTGCTTTGATATATATATGTCTGCCGTGGGATGTTCTGTATGCTCTGAATGTGTTGCTCTGATTGGTTAATAAATAAATTACTGATTGGCCAGTAGCCAGGCAGGAAGTATAGGCAGGACAAAGAGAGAGGAAAGGTCTGGGAGGTGGAAAGCTGAGTCAGGAGTCGCCAGCCAGACACAGAGGAAGCAAGATGTAAAAGTACCAGTAAGCCACAAGCCATGTGGCAACTTATAGATTAATAGAAATGGGTTAATTTAAAATGTAAGAGCTAGTCAATAGTTAGCCTGAGCTAATGGCCGAGCAATTTTAATTAATATGAGCTTCTGAGTGATTATTTTATAAGTGGGCTACGGAACTGCAGGGGCCCTAGCGGGACTGGAGAAAACACCAGCTACATATGTCTGCATTGTATATATTATATTATTGCTTTGATATATATATATATATATATATATATATCGAAGTAAATATAATACAGAATTTTCCAATGCCCCTCTAAAGGAAGTAATTTAAAAATAATAATAAAAAGACCCCAAAGTACCAAAACTTACTCCAAAATAATTGCACTCTAAATAGCCTTAAATCTATTAATGAACAAGTATTATCTCTAGATTGATTCTCTGATGAATGCTACCAAATATTTAAGAAATAAAATCAAGTCTCCTCATTCCTTCCTGGAAATAGAAGCAGAGCTGAAAGTTATTAACATATGTTATGATGTCAAAACTACTCTAACCTTAAATCATACAAGATATTAACAAAGAAATTATGATACCACACATATCAGCTGGAAATGTGATAAACCAAATGATAATCCCTTGCTAATACTTGATCTTGTAATTGTGCTACCATATATGGTAAAAGAGATTGTTGATGATGTGGTAATCTTGAGATAGGAATTTGTCCTTTATGATCCAGTAGACCCACTTTAACCACAGATGACCCTGTAAAACGGAAGTGTACATAAGCAATGACTTTCTGAGAAGGATACTAATAACTAAGGAAATAATACCAATAATTAGCAAATGGGATTCCACAGAATAGAAATCTTTTGCACAACCAGGGCAACAATTATTTGTGTGGAGAGACATCCTATGGAATGTCTATAGAAATCCTATAGAAAATCTTTGGTAGCTATATATCTGGTTAAAGAGTAATATCTAAAATCTATAAAGAACTAAAAAAACTCTAGGTATCATAAAGATAAAAAATAAATTTAAAAAACCCAAAAAATAAGTGTTCTAATGAAATGGACAGTCAGTTCTAAAAGATAAAGTACAACTGACCAAGAATTCTGAAAAAAAACTATTTGATATCTTTACTCTGTAGTGTTAAGAAGGTCCTGCCTGGCCCCACAGACCCACTGCCACTTATAAAATAATCACTCAGAGGCTTATATTATGAACTGGCTCAAGCTTCTTGCTAACTAGCTCTTATAACTTAACCCATTTCTATTAATCTATAAGTTGCCACATGGCTGTGGCATTACTGGTCTGCTGGCATCTTGCTGCTCCTTGGGCAGCGGCTGGCATTTCTCTCTACTCTCCTTTCTTCTCTCCATATTTCTGCTTGGATTTCCCACCTCTAAGCTGACTTGCCATAGGCCAAAACAGCTTTATTTATTAGCCAATGGGAGCAACACATGTTCACAGAATACAGAAAGACATCCCATAGCATTACTCCATCAGTGAAATGCAAACTAAAACTTCATTAGAATTCCATCTCACCACAGTTGTAGTAAACATCACTGAGGAACCAAATACAAATAACAACAAATGCTAGTGAGGATGTAGGAAAGCACCTGTCTTAGTTAACGTTACTATTGCTGTGATGAAACACCATGACCAAAAGCAACTGTCTTAGTCATTGATTGTTCTATCACTGTGAGGAGACACCTTGACCACATCAACTCTTATAAAGAAAAACATTTAATTGGGGCTTGCTTACAGTTTCAGAGGTTCAGTCCATTATATCAGCATGGTGAGAAGCATTGTGGCGTGAAGGCAGACATGGGAGTGGAGAAGAGAAGAGCTTAGAGTTATTCATCTGAATCCACAGAAAGCAAAAAGCGATAGAGTCACTAGGCCTGAGGCATTGGAACCTCAAAGCCCACTCCTAGGGACAAACTTTCTCCCACAAGGCTACACCCACTCCAACAGCGCCACACATCTTAATAATACCACTCCCTAGTTACCAAGCGTTCAAATTGGTGAAGCTAGGGAAACTCATCTTATTCAAACTATCACAACAACCTAAAGAGGAAACTGTTTGGCTTACACATTCTGAGTCACATTCTACTGAAGGAAGCTAACGCAGGAACTCTAACCAGACAGGAACTTAACACAGGAGCCAGTGCACAGGCCATGGAGAGTGCTGCCTACTGGCTTGCTCCTTATTGCTTGCTGAACCTGCTTTTTTTATATAACACAGAACCATCAACCCAGGTATGGCCCCACCCATAATGGTCTGGGCCCTCCCACAACAATCACTAATTTAAAAAGGAAAAAAAAATGCTCTATAGGCTTGCCTACCTACAGTTTAATCTTATGAAGACATTTTTTTTCAGCTGAGCTTCCCTCCTCTCATATGACTCTAGCTTGTGTCAAGTTAACATAAAACTAACTAGAGCAGTGCTGATAAATAGTTGAACATTCTGCAGATGGGAAGATTCAACACTATCAAGACATCGGTTATTGAATTATAAAGAATTCCAGTGAAATATATAAAAATCTATCTAGTGGGAATTAGCCACCTATTCTATAGTTTGAAGAGTAAGGGTTACATTTCTATAGTAAACAATGTAAAAATAAAGAGGAAGACAAAAGAGAAAGAGGAGGAGGACAAGAACAAAGAAGAACTGAAGATAAGGATGAGGAAAATAAAGTCTAAGGAGTTTTGATCTGGAAGTAGGATTTAACATATTGCTATAGAAATGAAGACTGAATGGTATTGGCAAAAAAATAGACACATGGGGCAGTAGAATAAACATAGCCCAGAAACAACTGCATGCAACATAGTCAACTGATTTTCGACAATCGTAAAATTTGCAGATAAGTACAGCTCTCACTCTTCATCAAAGATTTCTTTTTGCTGCAGATAAGAGGTCCTATAGAGATTTACAACTGGTCCAAATGCAGAAAATAAGTGACTACAAGGGCCCCACCCCAGCTGGTATATCTGTGATTTAACCCCCACATCTAATCATCAGGGACCACCACAGAAGAGGGAGCAGAAAGACTAGAAGCTCCAGAGGACCAGAACCAGGACACCTGCGGCTAGAAAATGTCTTCTAGACATACAAGCATACTGCCCTCTTGAAGTCTCAACAACATGGCTGCCTAAACAAGATCTGCATAACAATACAGCTGACACATCAAAATAGATAAGGGATATTTCACAAGGCTCCACCCCTAGAGGAAGAGCTACAGGCAATCAATGATGCTAAGAGAAGGAGAATCATTCTTCTCCAGACATGAGCTCTCTGGTAGGTTACCTAGTCCCAAATGATATACATGCATGTAAGAGTAGCACTAAATGGACTCAACAGGCAGTCTATTATTCTCTGTACTTTGGCCAGTTTTGATTCTTTGCGTTAATCACCGTACACTGCAAATAGAAGCTTCTCAGATGAGGGAAGAGAGATGCACTGACCCATGGGTATAACAACAAGTCATTAGGAGGCAGTTTAATAACATGTACATCTAGCAGAATGATGCCAAAAGGTTCTGTCCTGTGGCCATTGTCTGTTTAATAACAGGTTCTTGGCATGATAATGGTCCCAGGAATAGGAAACAGTTCACAGCATTTACAAAACTGATGCAATCCAAGACAGACCAAATTGCAGCATTTAGAGGGGAGCTGGTCACACAATCCCACCCCTAGATAGGGTGCAAATGGCAATGTTAGCTTCTTGGAGGAGGAGAGACAGTTTTCCCCTGATATGGTCACTAGGCTCTAGTAGAAGACCACACATCTATGAATATTTGGGCAGGGAAAAACTGGTATTGAAGGGTTTTTAAAAAAGAAAAAGTTGGATGGGTAGGAAAGAGGGTACATATGATCACAACACATTATATAAACCTCAAATCTTTCAAATAACTAATAAAAATATAGTAGGAAAAATAGAATACAATTTAAGTTCAGAAAGGACAGTCTTTCACCAGATGGTATTTTAACAGGATTTTCCTCAGCATGTTAAGTTTTGAGACGAGCCACATTTCTTACACTTTCACCATCATTGGCTCTGAGTGGATTATTGATTTAAATGGAAAATTCAGGCACAGCTATGAAACAACAGGAAAATAGTGTGGAGGAATATCCAAGTTATCTTAAATTTGGTGGTAACATTTTGGATACCACAAAGTATAACCCATGAGGGAAAAGATTAATGAATTGATTTTATTAAAATTTAAAAAAATTGAAGGACATTATTGGGAATATGAGAAAAAAGTCACATCTTAAACAAATATTTGTAGAATATTTTCAATGGGAAAATTTTCCCAGGATTTGCTTAGAAGCCTTATGGTTCGAAGACTGGGAGAAAAGGTGCCCCCACTGAAGGACAACAGACACAATATATAATGCCTCAAGAGAGAGGAGGGAACGGCCAAACAAGAATGCAAGGTTGGTCCACATCATGAGTCATTAGAAACATGCAAATCTCAATAGCAGGATACTACCACATGCAAATCATAATCACTGTGAAGTCTAGGAGAGCCAGAATACCTATTAAAGATGCGAATATTGAAAAAATGAGCTCAGAGCCATCCTAGGGAAAAATTCAAAACTGCTACTTTACAGGACAGTTTGACAGTTTCTCACAAAAGTAGCAGGGGCTGTGCGTGGTATTGTGGTCTGTAATATTACACAGTGAATCTGAAAGCATGCACTCAAATAAAAGCCTGCATTTAGATGACTATCAGATTCATCATTATTGACTGAATAAGAGAGTCAGCTAAGAATCTTTCAATAAATGAATGGATAAGCAAATTTTAATGCATTCATTTGGTGAAGTACTATTTAGTAATAAAAAAGAATGAGCTACAAAGACACAAGACATGGATGAATTTTAATTAAATACTGACAAGTTTGTGAGTTCAGTGTCAAAGACTACATTATGTGCCATTCCATCTCTATGACACTCTGGAAAAGAAAACATCAGTGTGACAGCACGATCAGAGCAGTGATGGAGGAGTTCAAAATGAAGAGGAGAGTGTTTGACAGATGGAGACCAGAGAGTTTTCAGAAGCTCAGAGTATAAACACTAATCTATGTAATTCTTTAAAAACAGATTTAGAAGGGTTAGAGTACAAGGAGGAAATGAACAATAAGATTAAAAAAAATACAACATACAATCAGAATCACTGAAGAAATTTAAGGAGAAAGAATGTGTGATCTATGTAGCTTTGGAAAGAGTCAATCTTTAAGTCCAGTGACAAAAAACAAAACAAAAAGAAAATACGTCTGTGAAGAGTTATTCAGCTTGATGAAGTGATTCCTCTTGGAATTATGGGTCAATAACTCTTCTGTTCTTTCACCATTGCATACAGATACATTGTGTCGTGGCCACACCAATTGCTCCCTTCCCTATTTCCCATCTTCCCCTGCTAGTTGCCTTTCCTCTTTAAAAATCACCCCCTATCTACTTGCTGTGTGTGTGTTTTTTTAATATCCCATGTAATTTAACCAAGGCTGTCTGAGTGCTCATGAGTTTGTAAATAATCATGAAAGCCTAGTCAGCTCACCAGTGAGTACATAACTGGGTACTATGCCCCGACTACTCCAAGAATCTATTGGTTGCTAACAGGCCAACAACAAGTTTAGAGGTCTGGGAGTCCTATCCCTTATATAGCTGACTATGAGTTGGGCCAGAATTCTCTAAAACGAGGGTCAGTATAGACAACTACTATGAGTTCGTGGTTGCTATATTTGTGTTGTGCTTAGAAGACTATGTTTTACAATTCTTCTCATCCTTGAGCCCTTACATTCTTTCTGCCTTCCTTTCTGCAATGTTTTCTAAGCCTTCATGCTATAGTGTAGATGTCTTTCTGAATCCTCAACTACTCTTTATTCTCAACATCTTGTGTAATCATGGGTCTTTGAATTTACCTCCATTCCAAGCAAGGAGAAGCTTCTCTCTTGAGGGCTGAGAGTAGCTTTTGTTTGTAAATATAAACACGAATGGTGGGGGCCTGATGACGTCAATTCAGCTAAGCAGCTATCTTAACTCTAAGGCCTACTCAGTCATGGGGTTTTGACCAGTTTCACAGTATTAGGCATGGACTTCCTCTCATAGAGCAAGCCCCAAATCCAAGTGAGAAGCGTTTCTTTTTCCCCATAATAGCCATACCCTCTGTCTTAGTTAGGGTTTCTACTGCTATAATAAGACACCATGACCAAAAAGCAAGTTGAAGAAGAAAGCATTTATTTGGCCTATGCTTCCGTATCCATAGTCCATTACTGAAGGAAGTTGGGATAGGAACTCATAGAGGGTGGGAACATGGAGGCAGGAACTGATGCAGAGACTATGGAGGGGTTGCTCCTCATAACTTGCTCAGCCTGCTTTCTTATAGAACCCAGGACCACCAGCCCTGGGATGGGCTGGGCCCTCCCCCATTAACCACTACTTAAGAAAATGTCCTCTAGCCAGATCTTATGGAGGCATTTTCTCAATTGAGGTTCCCTCCTTTTGGATAACACTAGTTTGTGTCAAGTTGACATAAAACTAGCCAGCATACCCTCAGTGAGCCACTGGGCACATCTTGCCTGTCACGCTGATAATATTATCAGTTCATACCTGGTATAGACCATCAGTGCCTTTACCTAGCAGCAACCTTCATAGCACTGCTGTGGATGATTGATAAATAAAACGCTGATTGGCCAGTAGCTAGGCAGGAAGTATAGGCCGGACAAAGAGAGAGGAAAAGTCTGGGAAGTGGGAGGCTGAGGGGAGAGATGCTTCCAGCCGCCATGATGAGGAACAGGATGTAAAGTACCAGTAAACCACGAGCCATGTGGCAAGATATAGATTAATGAAAATGGATTAATTTAAGATAAAAGAACTAGATAGCAAGAAGTCTGAGCCATTAGGCCAAACAGTTTAAATAATATAAGCACCTGCATGTTTATTTTATAAATGGGCTGCGGGACTTCCGGGGTTTGGCAGGACCCAGAGAGAAACTCACCAGCTACATAGCACTACTCAGCAACATGAGAGGGAGCCATCAGGGAGGAATCTTACGGGCCAGTTTCAATTTGATTTCTCTATAGCTTACATCCAAGTTCTATGGTGTCTACATCAGAAGGGTCTTATAAACATCTTTCTATGGGTAACTAGTAGAAATGGCACTGTTTGGTGGACATCAGGGACTCTTATGCTGTGTTTTTTCTTTGTTGTGTTTGTGTGTGTGTGTGTGTGTGTGAGTGAGTGTGTACATGCATGTTAAACAACTAAATTAATAGTGAATGGAAAGAGTTGTGTGAAATAGTACATGTAATAATGAATAATGTTAGTTGGAGACATCTATAGTAAATGTTTAGCTGTTATATAAGCAGATGATTACATGTAGCAACATGTATAAACATACATTTAGTTTAGCCCCATGAATTTCATTGCTTTGTCAACTGAGAATGCTTAGGAATGATATTCAAATAGCATCAAGTATACTTAGTGTCCAGATTTTCAATCCTAGATACTAACGCTATTCACTAATTAAAGAATCCAGGTCTCCATAAAGAAATGTATAATTCTAGGCTTCAACATTTTGTGTCACCAGAAAGCAGGAATTTTAAACAACTCACAGTGTTGGGTACATATCACAGAAGCCAAGTGAAAGATCTCCCAATGCCCCAAACTGGAACAATTTGTGGAACAATGACCCGAAGTGTAATAGTCTATGAAACAAAGCACAGTAATATTTGGTTATAGCTCAGATTATAAATAACTATGTATCTGTACTGATATCTGCAAATGATCGCTTAAACAAGTACAAGAGAACAAAAGGGACTCTGAATAAATGGTGTAGCTAATCCAACCTCAGGAGCAGAAGTACATTTCTCTCCTGAAGCATTGGCTGTAATTTTCTTCCAAAATATATATGCATGATGGACAGAGCAAATGAGTCACTTCAGAGCCGATAAGCCTGTGAAATACAGCCTCAGTAACCAAGCTCAACATCAAAAGTGATTTGACTCATTTGGATGGTATTCACCTGGATGTAATGTAAGGAGACCTTAACTATGCCTGTGTACAGTCTCCCTCCCCAATGCCCATATTCTCAGCATAACATGAGACCATTAGAAAAATGTAATTGAGGAATATTTTGTAAAACATCCAACTGGCATGCCTCAAAATTGTCAATTCATCAAAAGCAAATAAAGCCTAAGAAACCATCACAGGAAGAAGAGCCCCAGGAGATCAGAATAAATGTCATGTGGTCTCCTGAATTGGTTCATGGAACAAAAGGAAGGAGTTCTACATTTAAAAAATGAATCTGAATAAAATATCACCTTAGTTAATAATACTACAGTATTGGTATACTACTTAATGACACTATCATGCTAATATGCAATAATAATAGAAAAATTAGGTCTAGAGTATGTGACAAAAAAATTGTGCTGGCTTTGCTATTCTCCAAGCAATCTGAAACTATCCTAAAATAAACTTTTTATTTTAAAAGTTTTGTGTTGAATAGGCATATGCATGTACATGGACAAAGGGAATTTTCAAAGTCACTTTCAACCCTGTATATGTGGCCTATTTTTAAACATAATCATTTTAACATATACTGTAATTCATGATTCAGTTAGCAAATGCTCCAAAGCTCCTCAACAATTCCTATCTTACAGCTTGACCTTTAAGATTTTCATACATTTTGCCATAAGAAAAAATGTTCCCATGTAATGAGCTTGATCTTCTGCCATACAGGCTCTGAGTGTGCCTAACAAGGGCTGACAAACAGGCTTTTTCTGTCTCTGCCTTGCCTCCCTCTTCCCAACACCTGTCCACCCCAGCCAGTTGACATATCTTACCCACTGCTCAATCTCCTGAGACTTGAGGTGATATAGTATATGTAAGCTCAGAAAGAAAAAAAAATTCATGGTAGAAAGCCAGGGATAAGGACATTGTCCTAGAATCCTTGTATCTATCCTGTGTTCCTGAGAAAACACATCTGTAGCTGCCAGCGTGGATAATTGTGACTTTCAGTAAGGAAACTCTTGGGGGAAAAAAATTAGATAAGTTATCACTGAATGTATCCAGTCCTCAGTTTTCCCATTTGTTAAATGATAAACTTGAAATCATGCTTCACTTCATCTCCTAATGAGAAAAAACCCTAAGGTAAGGCCCAGGTAGGGTGTTCATCACAGACCTCACTCAGCAAGGTCAGTGTGATCCAGGTGCTAAATTACTCCCGTGAGAGGCGGGTGCTGAACCACCCCCAGCATGGCAGGCTCCTGGAGCTAAATGTCCTAAGCCATATTCATACTCTCTCTTCTGTCTCTCAACAGGGACAAAGCGAGGTCAGAATAGGCCCCTGGAGGGCAACAGTGGGGGAAAGACATGTGCAGCCTTTCTTTGGCAGACAAATATTCATTTTTATGAGTTGGAAGCCTCCGGCTCCCTCCCTTGCATCAGAAAATGCATCAGCTTGGGCTGCTGCAGGATGTATTTGTCTTGCCCTGCACATTATTATTTTATTGTTATTACTCTCATTCCTTCCTAACTGTGAGCCAATGAGCAGAATTATTTTTATTTACTCTGATTTTTTGGATGCTTGAATATATTACTTCAATATAGTTTATAATCCCTATAATAGCATATAATGGTTATACTTTAGACATTTAAAAGCAATTGGGCACATTCAATATGTTCACAACATATAACTTTGCAATATCCCTTCTTTCTGTATTAAACGTTTCATGTTAATAAATTCTAGCCTGTTTTGTATGTTTCGTATTTGTATGCATAAACTCATAAAAATCATAATAAATGGCATGGATTTTTCTGGTAAACGTATATGTGAGAATGTAATTGAGAACAGCTGATTCCAGAGTTAAAGCTCTACTACTGGGGAAATCACACAGAGCATAAAGATGTCTTAACATCCAACTTCATTAAGATTCTGACCGGATCCAAAAATAACGTCTTGACAATCCATTTGAATAAAATCTTTCCTAGCATCAAGCGAGCAATACAGGCCACAACCAGGAGGGCTGCGTGGAGATGAATCATCTTTGTCTGACCCAGACTCCTGACAAAGAACAATTTTCATTGTAAACTAATTTTTATAATGTCCTGGTTTCAATGTCAGCTGTGTCACTAACACATTTTTCCAAAATGCTGGCTCTGGCTTATAAAAGCTCTGTAGCCCCTCTTTGACAAGTCGGAAGAGGAGGATTAATAACCAGATATGATGGAGCATGATGACATGACATCATCCTTAAAGGTGACCCAGGGCCAGACCAGAGTTTGCATCCCAGCTCCCATTGTTGTTGACTGTTGCAGCCGCCCCTACTGTCCTGTCAGACATAAGACAGGGTGATGGAGGGAATGCGTGCCGGTGGCCACAAGAAGGGGCTAACCGTCCTTGGAGGTGGAGAGGAGTAAGACAGGTTTCTGGGTTTTGTTGCTGTGGTTGTTGTTTATTTGTTTATTTTGGGGGGGGTTGTGTTCTTTTTCTTCTGAAGAGATGCATGTTTCACTGTACTCATGTAAGAAAAGCAAAGTGTGAAAGTAAGGAGAAACTAAGGCAATTTACAGCTGCCAGCAGGGTTTCAGGAATTTAATACGCATAATTCCAGTAGCTTTAGGTTTAATCCCTTGTGCCTGCACAGATCCTTTATTTCTGTGCTGGAAGATATTTAGCAGCTTTTATTTCTAGTCCCTCATTATTTATATCCTTTCCATAACAACTTTCCTCTGCTGTAAAGCTAGGCTGATTTATAAGGAAGAAAAAAAATCTGCTACCAGCTTCCTCTGTAGGTAACAGCTACCTTTAGTCTAAAATGATGAACTCATTTCTTATTTTGTATGCTCTCTCTGGCAGAATACCTCTATTAGTTCTCATTTTTCACTTTTATTTATGTGTAAATTGTATAGTACCATGTTCAAGAAAATGTCCATCAATTGATATTATACCAATTGCTGATTTTGAAACAGTGATAAAAACACTAGTTAACTTTCATTTGCCCTTGGAAATGTCTATTTAGTTAACAGAAATTTAATTGTCGACAAGTGAATGTGATTTAGCTGGACTTCTCAAAGTACTATAGCTGAAGGCTTCTTGTTTAAAAAAGAAGCCAGAGTTAAACTCTTATTGAACTTTAATGGCAAATCTGCAGTGCATCATCAATTACTTTAATGAAACCCTAAAGATTCATGTTTACTTTTCTTTTCCTGATGAAATACAAGGCCAAAGTCCACTGCTTCGGAGGCATTCATGCCAAAGCTTAAATACAGGGGAATGCTGCTGAAGAAAGGCAGTCATTTTTAAACTGGGTTATTTTCAACTGAGATTTAAACTTGGTTTTCACTCTACAAATAAATTAATCAAGAAATCATTGAAATTTTGAAGTCATGATGTGAAACAAGAAATAATTTGATGATATATATTTCCCTCACAGATAATTTTATCATTTCAGAGAATAACCACTTACTTTTTGTAATATCCACTTCTTTGTGATTTTAATAAATTTGGGAATTCTTTCTACTTAACACATTTCAATAAAATGTATACAATTACACATGTACAGATGCACATTTTTTGAAATTAGGAAATAAAAGCAATATTTTACAAACTTTAAAATTTAAATTTAGGTGACACAGTATCACAGTAGAACAATACCAGATTTAATTCAAAATGCAAATGTAATTCTAATTCATTCCCTCTGTGTGCAATCTGGGGAGAGGTACTGAGTAACCTGGATTCAATTTAATTCTTATAATTAATCAAAACATCTAAATTCTCTTTTGCTCAGCAACATTCATTGGATTGTGTATTACTCTGTTGTGGCAGTGGCACCTTTTGCATCAAGTTGCCAATGAGAATGGCAGTCCTCATTGCCTGCAGTCTCCATCTCTCTGATTGCTCAGTGTCTATTTATAATAAGTTGATGTCTAGACTATATTGGTAAATATTTTGTATGTTGTTGACTTAAACATAAATCATGCACTTTTACTCAAATCTATTTTTTAAATATACCTAACCTCTGAAAGCTTCGCTAGTGACTTTCTGAATGGGACTTTAATAATTAGCAAGAGTTGACAACTAGATTGCATCAAGTTAAGCAAACAAACAACAACAACAAAACCTGTGTAGCTCCATATCTGTTAGGGAATTAGTATCTAGATGTATAGCTATCTCAAAGGAATAAACAGGAAATAGGGAGATAGCTCCGATAGAGCGCTTGTCATGCAGCTTGGAAAACTGAGCTCAGTCTGAGACTGAACAAAACAATGAGTTTATAATCCCAGCAGTGTGGAGGCAGAGACAGGAGAATCCATAGTTTGTTGTCAAGTAACCCTTGCCTTTTTGGCAAGCTCTGGGCCAAAGAGCCTATCTCACAAAACAAAATGGCACCTCAAGTGGTTCTTTTATTATTCAGGTTTTTGTTTTTGTTTTTCCTCACCTGAGTTTTTTGTTTTGTTATGAAATACAAAATTTTCTTTTCAATTTCTGTGAAGAATTGTGTTGGAATTTTGATGGAGATTACATTTAATCTGCAGATTCTTTGGAGTAGATTGGCAAATTTCACATTACTAATTGCACCAAATTATGGCAGGTCTTTCTGTTTTCTAGTGTCTTTGATTTGTTGCTTCGAAGCCTTAAACTTGTTATCAAACAAGTCCTTCATCTCCCTACTTAGCTTTATTCCAAGTTTTTTTAAGCTATTATGAATGTAATTGTTTCTCAGATTACTTTCTCAGTATATTTGTTGTTTATATATAGAAATGTCACTTATTTTTCTGTTAATTTTGTATCTTGCCACTTTGATAAATATATTTATAAGCAACAGGGGGTTTCTGGTGGTGTCTTCAAGGTCTTTTGTGTATAGAATCATATCATCAGCAAGTAAGGAATATTTTGACTTTTTCCTCTCCTATTTGGATCCCCTTCATTTCCTTCACTTGTCTTATTTCTATACCTGAGACGTCAGGTACTATATTGAACAGGAAGGAGGAGAGTGCATATCTTGTCCTAGTGGTTCTACTGGAAACTCTTTTTCTCCACTATGTGTGATGTTGGCCATAGGCTTGTTGTATATTACCTTTATTAGGTTGTCATGTGTACTCTTTACATATAGATTCTACAAGAATTTATCATTAAGATACATTGGATTTTGTCAATGGCCTTTTCTGCATCTAATGAGATAATCATGTGGTTTCTGTTCTTGAGTCTGTTTATTACATTTACTGTATTAAAAATGTTGAAACATCTTTGCATCTCAGAAACGAAGATGACTTGATCATGGTTGATAATCTGTTTTAGGTGTTCTTGAATTCATTTTGCAAGAATTTTATTGAGAAATTTTGGATCTGTGTTTACCAGTGAGATTGGAGTATAAATTTATTTCTTTTTCTTTTTTCTTTCTTTCTTTTTTTCTTTTTTGTTGGAATCTTTGTCAGGTTTTGGCATCAGCATCATACTGACTTAGTAAAAGTCACTTTAAAACTTGTCCTTTCATTTTCTATTTTGTGAAATAATTTGAGGAGAAAGGTAATCACCAGTCTTATCCAGCTGTGAACCTCGTGAACTATAGTAATCGTTGATCTCACAAGATAGTCACACTGGTGAGATAGTACACAGAGATTATGGGATTAACCAAACATTTTCTGATTGGATTTAAAGAACACTCCATGAGAAAGAACCCATACCTGGCATTGTAAATAGAAATAAGAACTGGTCTTACTACTATAATTTTGCTAAATAGAGCTAATATTAAAATACCCCCTAATAATTTGTTGCTATACCCTCATGGGGTGTATACATTGCTATACTCTCAAGTCTCATCAGAGATGCTTCTTTCAGAAGATGATAATAAAGACAGAGACCCGTAAGTAGTCAGTGTACAAAGACTAAGACACTGCAGAGTACTCAGCCATAAATGGGATATCTACAACACACTGCTTACCCAAAGAGTCAGGGTTCTTTGTGAAAGAATGTGTAAAAAGATTTTAAGAGCTGTTGATGGTGGATAATTTCAAAGATAAATCATTTTCCTGCACAAAACAGTGGAATTACCTGTGTGAAACAACAGTGGTTGGGTCAACAAACACAAGATCTGTGCAAGCTCAAGCCAGACAAAATCTTAGTGTGAAATGTGTAAGTAGTCATGATGTCTCATCTCCAGTCGAGAGTCTCTTGACAAGTGAGAGCTCCTGGGAGAGGGAGAATTGGTTTTCTTTAATGATGTGGCCCTTGTGTGGTTGACTGCATTCCAGAGCAGGCCACACACCCAAGAGTAATTGGGCAAAACAAATTGTTTGAACAAAGAGAGAGGGAGAGAGAGAGAGAGAGAGAGAGAGAGAGAGAGAGAGAGAGAGAGATCAGGAAGTCAGGGGATAGGGAGGTAGAGGTAAATCTGAGAGGAATTCAAGAAGGAGATTGGATGTGATCAAAATATATTATAGGAAACATTGAAAGACTTAATAAAAATATTACAGTCAGGGTTCAGTGTTGGAGTTAAGCCCTGACCTATCTAAGGGTAGCTGAAGAGGGGAGTGAGCAATTGAAAATTTCTAGATAGAAATATAGATGAAGAAAAAGACAGAGACACAGGACAGCTTCAGGAGGGCCCTGAGTCAATACCCAGTAGGCTTGAGTTTATTTCTAATGGACTTTTTATACACTAGTAAGAGGAGATGAAAAAGACCTTTCCCTTTCAAGATCAAAGCACAATGTACAACCAAGTGTAGTCCCTCCAAAACACCTGGTAACCATACCTTTGGCCAAATCATCCTATTATGCAGCCCTGCTGGGTAAAGCAAGCTCAGACTTTGTGTCCTTGAGTAAGTCCTTACCAGGGAGCCTCTGTGGGCCACCACAAATTCCTCCATCTTAATATATTTTTATAACGTTCCCTGACCTCTCAGATAACTGTGTACTACCTGGAAAATTTCAAGTGAAGGTGCAGAGCTTAGCTCCTTATGGCTGCAATACCTCCTAATAAAAGAGTAGAGGATGACTTTTTTAAACTGGTCCAGGATGTCTACAGCAGTTTTAGCTTCATCAAGATTTTTTAAAATCAGTCATTGTAAATAGAAGGGTCTATACATATCCAGTTATATTCAGAATGACATTTCAAATGAACTCCCATCTTTAACCAAGGAAATTAGGGCGTGGCAATTATCAACCCAGTTATTTTGCAATGTCTACTCAAGGCCTTATGAATTACTTAGCAGAAATTTAACTTCTTATCATCATATCATGGTTCACTAACATTAACAGGTTAACAGCATAATTCTAGCATGAATATTAACAATAGACACAATTACAATTCTCACAAACTTACATCCAAAAGTAAACTCTTATAGAACTATTTACATTTCTTAAATTTTAGCAAACACACACAAAACAGTTCCATAAACAGTTCCATTCCTACACAAAACAGTTCATGAGTCACCACAGTTGACACGTATATATGTATAGGTGAAATCAAAATTGTCCCATTTCTGAAGTCTGAAAAATTCAAAAGTCAGTTCTGATATCAGTCTTAATGTTCCACTAAAAGCTCAAGATCAGGGCCTGGTTTGCCAGTTGCCCTGAAGTCTTTGTATAGCTGTCCAAGTCATAATAAACCTGAAGCAAAAAGCTCCAAATTTTCTTGCATGCAATAACCCAGTTCAAACAAGAGTCTCAAACCTCACTCTCAGCTACAATGCTACTTTCTTGCCAGTAGCCTTAGCCTAGGAAATCTGCTCCAGGGTAAAGGCTGTGTCACTGTAGCTGGCCTGGTGCAGACCTCTGGAAAAAGCTCTCTGTGCAGCCAGCATGAACCAGGAAGCTGTCTCTTAAAGAAGTCATGTATTTGTTTGCCACAACAAACAGAAGCTGTGCAGCTTTGGCTGCTGGCTCTGTCCCACTCGGCTTTTACAGTCCTGGTCCATCTGCTAGAGATCCTGGTATCCTAGGGTCTGGGAGCTCTCAACTACTTCCCGCTCAATGTGCCTCCCCACCCCCACTGCTATGAGTGGCATCTTCCTTTTTGGCACGCCTGGTCCCCGTTACCTGCTCTGCCAGTGGCCTTCCTCTGTGCAATGCCTTGCTTGCACAGCCAAATGCCAACCTCAGGGCAGCTCCATGGCTCTGCCTCATCCTGCCACTGGGAGCTCAGGCTGGCCTGAGTTCCAGCACATCTTCACTGTTCAGCCTGGAGCTGGGCTCTGCCTCACCTCAGCAGTTCCTGGACTGCCACTGCACTCTCCACACTGGGGCACATCTTGCCTTGGTGTCCTGTCAGCCAGCAGTCTCCTTCGGGTCCACAGCACTGCCTCTGCCACTGTTAACTGTTTGCCTCTCCTTCAGCATCTCTGCTTGGCTTATCAAGGTTGTGGATAAAGCTTAGTCTCCAGGATTGTCAGTCTGGTTCTCACAAGCACCCTGGCTGACTGTGTTGTCCTCACCTTGACTCCTATATAGAAAACTTCACAGTAGAAAACTTGAAGACCTTTGCTGTTCACTCTGGCTTTCTCAGTGTCTGCTGCCTGTGATGTGATGATGCCCCATGGATCTCAGCCACCAATGCCAAGCCTGGACAGCCACTGCTCTGCTGCTGCCTGTTACTGCTGCTTCTGGAGAGGCTTCTCATTCTCAGACTGTGGAGTTCCCAGTGGGTGCTCAGTCCCAGATGCTGCTTTCCTATTCTCCTCCGTGTGTGTCCAAGGTCCTGCGCTTGGGAAAACCTGCTTTGACCCTAAGTTACTTTCCATTAAGCCTTCCCAATATCCCTATACTTAAAGCCTATATTTCTCAAACTTCACCAAAACTTTCTTTTATGACTTATTTATATTACAACTTTAGACCTCACTTAGTAGATAGATAGATAGATAGATAGATAGATAGATAGATAGATAAATAGATAGATAAAGAGAGAAATAGATACTTACTGCTGCCTAGCTTTAGCTCCTCTAGTTATATTTAAAATATCTTTTTACCATTACTCTACTTCATATTTACATTTTACTCCTGAAAATAAATCACCACACCCACTTAATTATCCAAGCATGCTCACTGCAACCTGAGGTGTTCCTTCATTTTATCCCCCATATTCAAGGTTGTCTGGGGTGCCCTTTGCTAGAGGACCTCCCATACTCAATGTCTCACATTGGGTGTCATATGTTGGGTTCAGCTCTGACATATCTAAGGGTTCCTTGAAGAGGGGAGTGAGGAATTAGAAATACTAGACAGAAATTAGATGAAGAAAAAGACAGACACAGGATAGCTTTGGGAGGACCCTGGGTCAACACCCAGAAGGCTTGTGTTTATTCTAATGGGTTTTTTATACACTAGCAAGAGGAGAAGAAAAAGACCTTTCCCTTTCAATATCAAAGCACAATGTACAACCAAGTGTAGATCCTTCAAAACACCTGGTAACCAAAATCTTCCTATTATGCAACCCTGCTGAATAAAGCAAGCACAGACTTTCTGACCTTGAGTAAGGCCTTGCTAGGGAGCCTCTGTGGGCCCCCACATATTACTAAAAAAGGAAAAAAGGAGGATAGCACCTAAGGAATGATACTTGAGTTTGTCTTTTAGACACCATGTGCCTACACATATATATGCATGAAAACAGGTGATCATGTGAACAGTGGGTGTGTGCACACATACACACAAAAGAATAAACAACAAAACAAAAAAATTAACCATGAATTCAATAAATAAGTGGGAAAATAAACTGACAATTCCCCAAAGAAGAAGTGCCAATGACAAATAAAAACATTTTTTAAAATGGTTTTTAACCATCAGGGAAATTAATTAAAACAACACTGAGATTCCAGTTTCTCCCGATCAGAATGGCAGCAATCAGGAACACAAACTCCAAGCTGGGCATGCTGCCTAATTTCTGAAATCCTAGAACTTGAATATTGAGTGTACAAGTTATATACTAAACTGAACAGAACTTTTTAAAACATGAAAGCAAGAAAGGGCCGGGCGGTGGTGGCGCACACCTTTAGTCCCAGCACTCAGGAGGAAGAGCCAGGCGAATCTCTGTGAGTTTGAGGCCAGCCTGGGCTACAGAGTGAGATCCAGGACAGGCATCAAAACTACACAGAGAAACCCTATCTCAGAAAAAAAAAGAAAGCAAGAAAGGAAGGAGGAAGAAAGGAAAAAGGAAGGAAGGAGGAAAGGAGGAAACGAAGAAGGAAGGAGGGAGAGAGGAAAGGAAGAAAGGAGGAAGGGAGGGAAGGAAGGATCAAAGAAAGGAAGGGAGGGCTGGAGGGAGGGAAATATGCATAGTGATGAGAAGTGGGTAGGAACAATTGTATTCCATTGATAGAAAGATTAATGAATCTAGCCACAGCAGAAACTACAAAGTATCCTCAAAATTCTGATGCTAAGACTATACAATCCTACTATATTACCACTGAATTTATACACAAAGAAATCAAATACAGTACAACAAAGATACCTAACATCCATAGTTACTGCAGCACTATTCAAAATAGTAGTTATAGAATCAGTCTACATGCATGTTGCACATACACAGTGGTGTATTGTTCAACAATAAGAAGAAAATCATGTAACATGAAGGACAAATGGATGGAAGTAGAGATCATTATGAAAAGTAACACTGCCGTGCTCAGCATCACTCAGGGATTCACTGGACTAGGATGATGATGGAGTAAGGAAATGCCACACACACAGACACATGTACAGAAAATTTGGGATCAGATGGTTTGGGCTCTCCAATAGAAGTTCAGCTTGTTTATTATATACACCTGAACAGAAAAGTCGGTTATTGCATACAGCTGAACAAGGAGACAGAAGCATTTTATACACCTGAACAAAGACAAGTTTAGCTGTCTCAGTAGAAGTAACCTCTGTAGGGTCTTCAAGCAGTAAAATCAGGGGCTGGGGAAGCGATGGTTCTGCACACACTGTCAGCATCCATACAGGGACTAAAGGAAGGCTTTGCCACCCCTCCAAGCCGTACCTGACGAAGTCATTGCTATTCTTTTGGGACGGAGGCTGTGCCTATGTCAAATAATGCACATTCACTCAGGACCCAACTCACTCCCTATATAAATCCCAAATCAGAAATATAGACACTGCATGTTTTCTAAATTGAAAAAATAAAGGGTTGAACGTTGAATGAGTGTTTGAGACACGGAAGAGGGCTAAGAGGGATGGAATGTGAAAACAAGGGAGGACAACATGGTCAGTATGATTCAAACATGTTAAAAAATGTATGAAAGCGCCGGGCGGTGGTGGTGCACGCCTTTAATCCCAGAACTCGGGAGGCAGAGCCAGGCGGATCTCTGTGAGTTCGAGGCCAGTCTGGTCTCCAAAGCGAGTTCCAGGAAAGGCGCAAAGCTACACAGAGAAACCCTGTCTCGAAAAACCAAAAAAAAAAAAAAGTATGAAAATGTCATAATAAAGTTCATTTGTAGATGTAACCAACTGCCTTATTAAATAATAAACACAAAGCCAATGTAAGGATGAAAGCCCAAAGAGGTCAGAGCTAAGAATCTTACCACTTTCCGCCAGCTAGCTTCTCCCGCCAGGAGATCTCTCCGAAAGGGAACTACTTCCTGTGCGTTCGTTTTTAAATAGGAGTTCTGTTCTGCCTTCTCATTGGTTGTAAACCCAACTAC
>CABHPH010126757.1:0-23917 GCA_902168325.1 Peromyscus nudipes
TTTCTTTTTTTTTTTGGTTTTTCGAGATAGGGTTTCTCTGTGTAGCTTTGCGCCTTTCCTGGAACTCACTTGGTAGCCCAGGCTGGCCTCGAACTCACAGAGATTCGCCTGGCTCTGCCTCCCAAGTGCTGAGATTAAAGGCGTGCGCCACCAACGCCCGGCTGATTAGAATGATTTTTTTAATTCACCTATAGAAAATAAAAGCTTGGATTCGAAGCCTCCTTCACAGAAGGAATTTCATGGCTGGCATTGTAAACATGATCAAAAGCACACAATGAAGGAGACAGACCATAGGCCCTGAGTGGAAGCACCTGTTGTTTTGCTAAATGGCCATGCTGTCAAACTACATTCTAAATAATTATATTTAGATTTTTATGTCCACAGATACGTGCTGCTCTCAACTCTTTATCAGAAACGCTGCTTTTTTGCTGTGGGTAGAGGTTAATGCAGAAACTCATAACTGGTCAAAGTGCCAGGTATAATATAAAGAGTTTGAGTTCTCAGCTGTAGATGGATCATCTATATTCACCTCCCATCATCCAAGGATCAGAGAACTTCACAGAATAGAGTCCTGAAAACAGTAAAACAGCCAGCAGCTAGAGAGGGGAGCTATGAAATGCTGACTTCCAGATAGGATATAGCTGTTGCACATCACCGCCCATACAAGGTTGTTGTTGGTTGGTCTTTGGTATTTTGGAGGGCCCACCACCCAGCTACCAAATAAATCACACATGGAGGCTCATTCTTAATTATAAATGTCCCTAGCCAGTTTTCCTTAACTTAAATTATCCCGTCTATCTTTGGTCCCAGGGCTTTTTACTTTCTCTATCCCTGTACAACTTTTCTTTCCTTCTTACTCTGTGTCTGGCTGTGTAGCTAGGTGGCTGGGTGGCTTGCCCCTGAAGTTCTTCTCTGTTCCTTCTCTGGCTACTCCTTCTTCCAGATTTCTCCTTCTATATCTTCTCTCTGCCTGCCAGCTCTACCTATCCTTTCTCCTGCCTTGCTATTGGCCGTTCAGTTCTTTATTAGACCATCAGGTGTTTTAGACAGGCAAAGTATCACAGCTTCACATAGTTAAACAATTGTAACCTAAACAAAAGTAGCACACCTTAAAATAATATTCCCCAACAAAGATGATTTTTACATATGGAATACATATGGATGGACTGAGAAGAAACCTCAGTGAAAATGTTCTGCTATTGAAGGATGATGTGGTAGGCTATAGAAGTTGTTATACTGAGTAAAGATCACTATGAATACAGTAAAGTATTACCATTGAACACTGCTTGGTTTAGGACACAGTGCTATATGACAGTTCTCCATCATGAGCATCCAATAAATATTTACACAATAGAGTAATGTATAATAATAACAGGCAGTATTTTGCTTTACATACTATAATACATATCAAGCAACTTTTCTCTTAGTATTATTATGATGCCTTATGTTGATGCTTAAACCTCAACAACAAAAACATTTAGTCATTTGATCTTTATTTTTATGTGAACAACCATAAAATCTTAATGTTATCAAGGAAGGAAAAAATGAAAAGAAGTAAAATTATCTCTACTTGTAGATCACAACTATTTGCACATTTGAAATTCTTAGGAAACTCACACAAAAAAATCTATTATGACCAATAAATGAGTACATAAAAGAAATAAATACAAAAATCAGTTGTTTTCATATATGTAACATAGCAATGAAAAAAATTATTGGAATTAGTTCTCTTACATTTTTTATAAATAATATAAACAGAATTATTTCAAAACTTAGACTAAAAACTAGAAAATACTTTGATTGGTGTTTGGCAAAGAGGTCCTATATGCTTTCTAAATATCACAGGTTATTTACTCTGCATAATATGCAGGTAAGGTCCTCTTGCAGAAAACACAATTTACTTACATCATCAAAAACAGAGAAATAGAGCTAGTGTCCAAATAAATGCTTCTTCACCCCTACTGACTAGCATTCATTGTGCTGGAAGGTACTCTTCCCAGAAATGGAAGAGAAAAGTAATCATCAATATGACCCAGTTGATGCAAACCCTGTGATCTACAACTTTGACCTGTGTACAAAGAAGACTTATACAATAGTGGCACAAATCTTACTGGAGTAACCAACCACTCTTGGATTGAATTTAAGGCCCACTCCATGAGATGGAACCCATATCTGGCACTGCTAAAGTGACCAAGAACCTGAGACTAGATAGCTTATGGGCCATGGGGAAAACACACTATTATTATTTTGCTAAAAAACATAGCAACAAAATTACTCCTAATGACATATTTTTATAGAACAAAGCACTACTTAACCCTGAGGAAAGAATCTCTTCCTTGCAGTAGATGGAATTTAACACAGAGATCCACAACTGGACAGTGTGCAGAGAGTGAGAGACTTTGAGCACTCAACCCTAAATGATATGTCTATCAAAACCTTCCCTTCAAAACTCAGAGATCTCTGTGGAAGAGGAACCAGAAAAATTTAAGAGACAGAGGTTGTGGACGACATCAAGGAAACAGAATCATCCAGACACAATGGAGCTGATGTACATACAAATTCCCAGAGACTGTGACAGCATGCACAAGGCCTGTACAAGTTCAAACCAGACAGAATCCCAGCACAGAGAAAGGAAAGTTGACACAAAATCCTATCCCTAGTTAATAAACTATGTGTGATTACTTCCTGCTGGGAAACAGAAAGTCAGTTTGGATTTTCTCCAGTGCAGTGTCGCTGGGTATATCAAACTCACTCTGGGGCAGACCTCATGCCAAAAGTAGTTGAACAACACAAAAAGGACTCTATGGTCTTCTGTGTGTGTACTTTTTTTGTTTGTTTTGGTACTTTTTGTCTTATTGAATTTTGTTTGTTTGTTTTGACTTTTTATTTTTCTGGTGCTTTTGTTGTTGTTGTTGTTGTTGTTGTTGTTGTTGTTGCAAAAGAGAGAAAGAAAATGCAGTCGGATACATGGGAAGGTAGGGAGGACCTGGATAGAATTGAGGGAAAGGAAAGAGTATTATCAAAATGCATTGTATGAAAAAAACTTACTGAGAAAATAATAACTGGAAAACATCACAGGAAGAAAGTAAAAGCCTAAACAAACTGAAAAACTGTCCACATTCATGGATTGCCACTTATAATGTTCTTCTTTTAATTGCTCTTGGGTTTTTTTTTTTAATTTTAGAAATTACAACATAAATCATTTCCCTCCAACTCTTAGATTGCCCCCTCAGTCCTCAACAATTATATATGTGTGTGTGTGTGTGTGTGTGTGTGTGTGTGTGTGTGTGTGTGTGTGTGCATGTATAAATATATTCATCAATATACAACTACAACTTTCTGTGCTTGGGGTTGTGGGTATAATGTAGATGTCCCATTTGTGTCTGAGCATTGCATAGAAACTTGTTCTCTGCACTTTGACCAGTTTCAAGTTTCTGCGTTAACCACTGTCCATTACACAAAGAAACTTTATGAGTTCTGAGAACTGTGCTAAACTATGAGTAGAGAAAGATTTTAGGTAGAGCTTGATCATACGTCCTAATGGCAATATTCTTAAAATTAATGTGCACACTTAATTATCATAATCTCATCCGCATTATTTATAGAAAAACATACGGTTTTAACAGTTCACATAAAAATGAAAGGGGGTTAACTTCTTTTTTTAACATTTACTTATTTTTACTTTATGTGTACGAGTGTTTTGCCTCCATGCTTGTATTTGTATGACAAGTACATCTGCTGCTAAAAGAGGCCAGAACAGGGCATTAGATGCTGTGGAATTTGTGCTGCAGACAGATGTGAGCTGCTATGTGGGTTTTGAAATTCAAATCTTACATCTCTCTGTAAGAGCATCAGTACTCTTGTTTTTTTTTAATTAAGAAATTTTTATTTATTCCTCATACCAACCACAGATTCCCCCCTCATCCCTCCTCCTGTTCTCCCTCAGTCTTCCACGCCACCCCACCCACCCCAAGTACAAGGTATGGCCTCCCATGGGGAGTCAGCAAAGCCAGGCAGATTCAGCAGAGGCAGGGCCAAGCCCCTCCTCCTGAAGCAAGGGTGTGCAATGTGTCCCACCATAGGCAATAGGCCCCAAAAAGCCAGTTCAAGCACCAGGGATAGATCCTATTCCCACTGTCAGAGGCCCTTCAGATAGACCAAGCTATACAACTGTCTCACCCATGCAGAGGGTCCAGTCCAGTCCCATGCAGGATCCACAGCTGTCAGCCCAAAGTTCATGAGTTCCCACTGGCTTGGTTTGGTTGTAAGTTTCCCCATCATGGTCTTGATGCCCCTTGCTCATAGAATCCCTCTTCTCTTAACCAATGAGCCATCACCCCAGCCCAACACTCTTTGGTTTTAAAGCTTCAGTAATCAAAACATTGTGGTTCTGACTTCAGATTAGACATGTCTATAAACACATTTATCAGAGTCATAGAAATAAACCCACAAGTTTCCTTTTTAGCTAATTTATTTTGCACATGGTTGCTGAAATAAATTGTCCAATGAAGAATGAAAAGTGATTTTTTTTGTTCTTGTATGTGTGTGTGTGTGTGTGTGTGTGTGTGTGTGTGTGTGTGTGTGTGTAACAGGGTATTATGTAGTTCAGATTGGCCTCAAATTTGCTATATAACTGAGACTTTGATTTCCTAATCCTCTGTAGAATTCCAGGATTACAGACCTACATCACTACATCTGGTTTAATGTAGTACTTTGGGCTGAAATTGTTTTTTCCTATATGCTAGGTAGGCATTCTACCAACTGAGGTTCAACTGTAGCCCATGTACATCTTTTAAAAAATAATTTATTTGGGTAAATGTCATAGAAGAACATCACGGCAAACCCACAGGCCAAAAGAAAAAGAAGCAGGAGAAATAATTTGACTTTTTTTAAGATCCCTCCTGGCCAATCAGAACCTCAAACCTGAAATCAAGGAGCACAGAGAAAATATGTCATCAAAGACCAGTCTCTAACAGAAGGAATAAAAGGTACTCTGGACTGGGGAGATGAGTCCGCATCTATGTGTGCTTGTGGCTAGAGGATAGAGTGTGTTTGAGGGGAAATGGATGTACTATTAAACAAATTACTTATATCCAAATAGAACTTCTTTTCTTTATGTCTGTTAGCCAAGCTCAGATGATGATAATGGTTAGATTACTGGAACTATCAGTGTATCACCAATGTTATTTTCTTGACCTAGTGATGTCCTTGTAATTCATTCAGCTGTACACTTAGAATTTATGCACTTTTCTGTATCTATGTTTTACTTCAAAATAAAAGGCCTAAATAACTTTTTAAATTTTATACATTTATTTACATGTGCATGTATGAATACTTGTATGAGGGCACCTGGGGAGGCCAGAAGCCCCTGGAGCTGGAATTTACAGGCAGCTGTGCATCACCTGACAGGATGCTGACAAACTCAAGTCCTCTGAAAGAGTAACAAGCACTTTTAACCACTGAGCTCTCTCCAATCCCTAAGTAATTTAAAATAATGTTAAAAATGAATATCCATAAAAAATAAATAATAAAAAATAAAAATTTTTTAAAAATGAATATCCATAACAAAAAGAAGCAATCTAGAAGTTTCGGTGGTTTCCTGTTGCAGTAGTGACAAGTGGGTGGGACTAAGTAAAGAAATGTCTGAAACATTTAGAAATTTTCATTGCAACAAGGACTAGAAGTTACCAAGTTCACTCTTATTTGTTGACCCTAACTCTGAATCTTTAAGTGTGAATATATCATTTTTAGCACCAGTAGATGCTACAAAACTAAAAAGAGATCATAGGGTGCAGGGTAGAATTCAAGAAGGAGCTCAAAAAAGCATGCTGTGAAGGAGGGAGTGGAAAAAATGGAGGTGACTTATCTGGGGAAAGGGAAGAAAGGGAAATACAGATGGAGGAGAAGAGAAGTAGAATAAGTAATAATAGATATGTCTGGAAAAGCCATGAGGGTTATAGTTATGTTGACAGAAAATTATGCATATACAAGTGCATGTATATACATATAGTTTTTGAATGAAGTTATACCATATAGGGTGATAATATTCTCATAAAAGTCACCCACCATATGATAAAAATCCCAGGGGCAGACATGAGAAACTTACTTTCCAGTTGTTGGTGAGAGGAATCTAACAGCCCTCCAAGACTATATTGGTGGTTGTTGTCCATACACTTAAGACAGAAGACTTGAAGGAATGGAGCTAGAACTGACATGGAATCCTCCTTCCTGAGGACTAGCTCAAGAAGGAGCTATGCAATCTGCTGTCCTGACTGTGAACCACAACCATGACCAGAACAGTAAGATATCCTGGCAGTGATCAAAAGCTGTCGAGACTGGACATAGGGCTCACTCAATAGGAGGAATTCATGCCTAGTACTATAAATCTAGCCCACCACCTGCAGTAGGTGAGGCTGCTGACACTGGAGGAGAAACAACCAGTGATTCTTCCCTAAACCAGTATAATTTATAATTTCCTACCAAATATTTACCCCCAAATACTCACAGATAGGTGTGGTTTCTCACTCTTCATCTAAGACGCTTCTTTTTGCAGCAGATGGAGACCATTACGGAGAGCTACAACTGCTCAAAATGCAGAAAACAACAGATCATAAGGGACTCAGTCTGGGTTAACATATCTACAACACAACCCCTACACCCTAAGTCTCAGGGAACATTTCAGAAAAGGGCGTAGAAAGACTGCAAAAGACAGAATAACCAGACATCTGTAGCAAGATCTTGTCTTCCATGTATGACACCTAGAAAATCCCAACAATATGGTTGCCTAACCAAGACCTGAGCTATAACAACAATAGTTGACAAAGCAACACCATTGGGGGAAATCTGGCAAAGCCTTAGCCCTAGATAAAGAGCTATGAGTAGTTAATGACAGCTAAGACAAGGAAAACCAGTCTTTTCCAGGGACCAGATTAAGATAATTTTCCTATCCCCAAACACTTAGCTATAAACACATATACATATGAGCAACATTAAATGAACTTGGCAGATTACATTTGTAAATCCCCCCCTTCTCTCTGTGTGTGTTTATACCAATAACAATTAATGAGATAATGAATTTGAGAAGAAGCAGAGGCTGCAGGAGGAGTTGGAGAAAGGAGAGGAAGGGAGACAAAAAAGTAAATATAGTACTCATACATGAAATTCTCAAAAATAAATTTAAAACAATCTTTTAAAGACTTGGAGGTAAATTGGAAGGGAAGATGTGATAGGATTACTTTTAGCTTCTCTCTTTTTATCTCTGGTTTTTAGAGACAGCGTTTCCCTGTGTTACCCTGACTATCTTGGAGTTTGTGCTGTAGATCAAGCTGAATAGGAACTCAGAGGTCTATCTGCTTCTGCCTCCCACATGCTGAGATTAAAGGCACATGCCACTATGCCTACTACACTCCACATTGGGTACCAGATGTTGCACGAGTTCTAATTAGTCTTAATAAAAACCCAGAGCCAGATATCAGGGTAAATGCTGAAAGATCAGAGATGCAGAGCAGCAAACCAGTAGTTCTTACCTTTATGAAGTTCTCATCTGAAAGAAGCCCAAGCTCCTGTCTCTACCTGCCTTATATTCCTCTCTCCACCCAGCCATGTCACTTCTTGTCTCCACCTCCGTGGTGCTGGGATTAAAGGCATGAGATCCCAAGTGCTAGGATCAAAAGCGTGTGCCACCACTGTCTGGACTCTATAGCTAACAAGTGGCTTAGTTCTGCACTCTGATCTTCAGTCAAGCTTTATTATGTTAAATCAAGATATCACCACAACTCCCAGCTTAGCTTTGTTAATTGATGTTTTTTCACATCAAGCAGGTTTGATTTAAGCAGGTGATAACTGGTGAGTTTCCCAAAATATTGGCTCTAAGAAATCTTAAAGCCCCCCAACTTAGTTTATCAAATAGTTGGTTATCTGCATGCTGAAGCTCACAAGATTCATCTATTAGGATATCCTGTTTCTATCTTCATATATGTTTGCCCTGGATCTTTCTTCCCTTCTCTGTATACCTAAATGAGACTGCTCTGTTTTGTGAAATACTAATTTAAGATGTGTTACATTTGTTTATGCTTTAGAATATTTGTTTAATGATGCAAAGATGTGTTGCATTCTTTTGTGTTGCATTTGTTTAATTCTGTGAAGCTGTGTTACTTTGCCTGTCTAAAACATCTGATTGATCTAGTAAAAAGCTGAACAGCTAATAGCCAGGCAGGAGAAGGGATAGGTGGGGCTGGCAGACAGAGAGAATAAACAGAAGGAGACATCTGGGAAGACAGCTAGGAGCAGGGTAAGGGGTAGGATTCCAAGGTCCAGCCACCCAGCTACACAGGAAGTGACAGAGTAGGAAATAAAGAAAGGTATGCAGAAATAGAGAAAAATAAAAGCCCAGAGGCAAAAGATAGACAAGATAATTTAAGAAAAGCTGGATAGAAATATGCCAACCTAAGGCTGGGCATTTGTAAGTAATAATAAGACTGTGTAATTTATTGGGGAGCTGGGTGGTGGGCCCCCAAAGAGTAAACAGCAAAGGAGTGAAAAACAACCAACAACATTTTGGAACGCCAGTGTGAGGCTCAAATATGCAACTAGCTAAGGCCTGAGAAAGCTGAAAAACAAGAAGAACAACAATAAAAACAAACAAGCAAAAAATGAATATGGCTCCTTTAAGAAGTTCTGTCTTACAGCTGAGCACTTAACAGTCTTTTTCACACGAAATAGAAGGAAAAACTAAGTCAAAAACACCTGCCACAGTGCAGGGTGCCAGCATTCCATAGCTGGGTGCTGAATGCAGTCCCTGGTCAAACGCACCTCTGACCAGACCTCAAGCTTTAGGCTTGGCTTTCATGACCATAGAGTAGGGTGGAGCTAGGCAACAGAGCCATGTAGAGGACCCAGTTGAAACTTAGCAGTTTAAAGTTTGCTCACATGGCCAAAAAAAGCTAAAAGATATGCAGTAAAAGAGTTCCAAATGGAAAAAAAACTCTAAAGTTTCCAGTGCATTTTACAATGTGTGTAGGCTTAAGAAAAAAAGAAAAAGGGTATGGACAGTCATAGAAAGAAATAGTTGAAAAATAATAAGGTCTTTAAAGAGAGAAGCAAAAAGGAAAAAAGAAAAAGCCACATAGAGATGGGTAAACACAGGAAGTCTGGATGCTGTAATATTGCTGAATTGATTTTGAATGTTTTGAATGTTGATGAACAAAAGACAGTTGCTAGGACATGGTATTGTGAACAGCTGCAAAATGGAACCAACCTAGATACTTTAGGGCTATATTTAAAAAAGAAGTAAAAAAAAAATGTGTTTGTCAAATGAAAGTCAAAAATGTTTTGGAGAAGAGGTTTTGCTTTTTTTTTCCACAAGAAAGAAGAGGCTATGGATTCATTCCAGGTTAATACAGATGAAGTTTAAACATGGGAGACTTCCTGACATTTGACGAGTGATACGTATCACCAAAGGTTATAGTTATAGTCTTCCCAGGATTTGGTCAATATCTCAGACTTTCTCAGGGACCCTTAAAGATGTCTTTGCCCACAGACAACAGGAAACAGTCTGGAGAACACAACACCCACATTTCCAAGAGATAGGTTGGTTGGTCTTTGGTTATTTGGTGGGTTATGGATGTTTGTTATCATTTAGGGGAATATAGGAATATAGGATGAAGAAACCACTATTAATCTCAGATATTTTGCATTGGCATGGCTTTTTGTATATTGATACAAATTTAAAGTTACTTTTGTAAATATATATGTTTCTACTCTTGCTTGGGGTATTGTACTTATGCAACTCATTTTAAAATGCAATGTGTAATTAAGAAATGAGGTTAGTAGTTAATTTATAATAATTAAACTTGTAGTCATATTAGCTATATTTTTCAAGATAAAAAAGGTATATTTTAGACAGAGAGATGATTTTTCAAACACTTCAAAGACCTATAGAATATGGCACTTAAAATGTTTTATTAATGTAGGCATTTTCATAACAATGAGACACATCTGCTCCTGGAGAGTCTACTTCATAAAAGGATGATAAACATCGAAAAAACTCCATGTGGAGTTTCCTTTCAATATGTCAAGGCTATCCATTTGGACAGGAAACTGCATTGCCTGGACTGTCTCATAGTATGCTATATAAACATGCAGGATCCACAGGAAAGTGACTGCTGAACTTTTTCAAAACAAGGTAGGACAGTCCTTCATGGTTCCTGGTTCAGAAGAGTCTGCCAGATATTCTGTAGGACACAGAGGAAAGCAACTGATGATCTTTACCAATGAAGGACAGTCCTTCAAATTTCCTGCTTCACTGAAAACTCTGCCAGATGCTCTAGGCCTGTAAGCTAAAGATAGATTCCCCCCATACTGCAGAGGAAATTTGGGTAACTGTTCAGACAGTCAGATGTCTCTGTCATTTGTATAGGTTTGGAAGTTGCTTGCAATGCATTTCCTGTTAACTCAGGTAATATTAGATCCTTCTGGGGTCTTTGAAGAAGTTGAAGACTAGGTAGTTATAGTTGCAGTTGGAGTTGAAGACTAGGTAAGTATAGTTGCAATTTTCCCTGGTTAGGATAAAAAATAAACTAGGTATAAAACTTTGGATAGGATAGGATAGGATAGGATAGGATAGATATTTTAGATAGGATAGATATTGGAGTATTTTCTTTAAATTTGCCAAACACAAATGGATTGGATGTTGTGAATGTAATCCTTACTTGATAATTGTTCTTATTATATATACTCTTACTATGTTTAAGTTAAAAACTTTCATTTTTTATTTGGACAAAAGGGGGAAATGTTGTGAAATACTAATTTAAGATGTGTTACACTTGTTTATGCTGTGGAACATTTGTTTAATGATGCAAAGATATGCTGCATTCCTTTATGTTGCATTTGTTTAACTCCGTGAAACTGTGTTACTTTTCCTGTCTAAAACACCTGATTGGTCTAATAAAGAGCTGACCAACTAATAGCCAGGCAGGAGAAAGGATAGGTGAGGCTGGCAGGCAGAGAGAATAAATAGGAGGAGAAATCTGGGAAGGAATCAGGAGCAGGATAAGGAATCCAGAGGCCAGCCACCTGGCTATACAGCAAGGCAAGGAGTAAAAAAAAAAAAAAAAAAAAGATATACAGAAATAGAGAAAGATAAAAGCCCAGAGGCAAAAGACAGACAGGATAATTTAAGTTAAGAAAAGCTGGACAGAAATAAGCCAAGGTAAGGCCAGATATTTATAAGTAATAATAAGACTGTGTGATTTATTTGAAAGCTGGGAGGCAGAACTCCAAAAAGCAAAGAGCCAAAAGAGTGAAAAACAACCAACAACAATCCCATAAATGTAGTAAGAACAAATTCCCATTCTTACTTCTAGTCAGGTTAGTTCTGGTGGGTTCTATCGCCTGGGGTGCAGCAGAAGAAAGAAAGTAGAATAAAGTTCATGCTGAGCGAAAATAAATGCCCCTAGCATTCTCTAGCAGCATGGCGACTTACCACCTCTTTTAGGGTTTCCTTATCCCCATTCACACCTCTTTAAATAGTTTCATTATAAAATGCTACTTAATTGGGCCTTCTGAGTGTACCTTCTGTTTCCTGTCAGGATCTTAAGTGATTTGGTAATTGACAAAAGTGGTCCCAGGAAACATCCTTAAAATAGGTTCTGAGGTTGGGCAGCTCCCATATTTGAGGCACTCACAGAGAGCCTTTTTGCTTTGGGAAATGGGACACTGATAATCTCTGGCATGTTGTGACATCGTGATTGGTATAATAATCACTGGTGGTGGCGTAAGATAAAGTGCAGATGCAATGAAGGCGTTGGGAGATCAAGTGGCTGTGGCACTTAGTCACTATGGCAACAATGGCTATTATAAAGACTGTAGCAGGAGGAGACAAAATAAAGGTCTGCTTCCGAACATGAATGAAAAATCAGGAAGCTTCTATGGAAGCTTTAAAAGGGTGCTTTATCTCCAGTAGCCATGGAGCAGATATGAATGAGAAAAATCAAGTCCAAGGGCTGAAGGTAATTGCACAGCTGTGAAGTCCAACTATCTGAAAAGCCAGCCAGCTATCTCAATGCCAAAATAAAGGTACTCATAGGAAAAGAATATGACCTTAAACACTTGGCCATACAGAGGAAAGGATAAGAATTTTGAACTTCCAAATCCAAGTGTTTCACCTGAGATCTGAAAGGTGATGCATGTATTTAAGAACCTGAGGAATGGGATTCATATGCAAAAGCAAAGATAATAGGAGCCCCAGCTCAAGGGTATCCTGAAGTCAACATGATGTAGTAGTGTGACTCAACCCTGGTTGACATCAGAATCACCAAGGAGACTTTGAAAAACATCCCTATATAAAGCCCACTCATGGGGAGAATATTAGTCTGTCATTCTGAAAGACTTCTGGGCACTGGGTTTTGAAGCTCCCTAGGTGACTCTATAGTACAGTCAAGCCTGGAAATGACTGTGGATAAAAAAAAGAATCAAAAAGATTTAGAAGATGAGAATATTAAAGTAGATTTACTATTTGTTTCTTTTCAACTTCTTTCTATTTTCCAGGAAGGGGCCTGCAAGACACTTCCCTTACTAAGGTATCTCTGAATTTCCCAGAGGTATTTATTTGTTTTACAAACCAAACTTGATTGGTAGTACAATAGAATGGTCTCCATAATTCAGGAGGAATAATGATGTGTCAGAATAGTAGAGGTCAGATAAAAGGGCCCCAATATAAGACACAAGGTGCTTAAAATCACATTAGTAAGTCATTTGGAGAACTAGCCATCAATACTTTGACCCACATTAACCCGTGTCAGTAGCTTACTGGTCTCTACTCCCTAAGAATGAAATAGGTATTCAGTCTACTGGAATATAGCTTAATATATAAAAGCACCTAAGTTGTAGCCCTAACTTACAAATCTCATTCACACTATCAAATTGAGAACTGACAGCTTTTTATTCAGGGGAAGAATCCACAATCCCACAGCTCTTGCACCCAAAAGGGTTAAGGGTTTCCTTTGAGAATACTTGCAACATATCTATTGATTAACAGTTATTCACAAACCTTTCATACTAATACCTTTCACCATTTACCAGGATGGCCATGAACTGGTAAAAGGGAAATTTCAGAAGCCCTTTCAGTTACAGTCTCTGAACTGCAGCTGATTACCAGTCTGGTCCACTACTAGTGAATATTTGTACATATCAGAGTGTAGTTAGATTCTTGACCATTTCCTTATGATGCAGGTTGTGTGTGAGTTCTTCCTATAGGGTAAAACAAGAAAATACTTCTGAAACTTTATTTAATAAACTGCCAAGACAGTAAACTTAAAGCAATAGTTCATCTTTAGAGAAATGCAGAAGTAAGTAAGTGACCATCACACACTACAAAGATGTAGAGTAAGGGATATATATATATATATATATATATATATGTGTGTGTGTGTGTGTGTATGTATGTTTATGTGTGTGTATAAATATATATATGTAAACATATATTTGAAGTTATGTATACATTTTTTCGAATCACATCTGTGTCTGATAGAAAATCAAAAGAACCTTAAGGAATTGACTTTGGATCATTAAAAAAACTTAGGCATTACTGCGTTTAACATCTAATTTTATATGCACTATTTTTTTTTCTACTAGAGAAAATATCATTCCTGTCACTTGAAGTATTTCTCAAAGTGTGGCTTTTGACTAATGGCCTACTTTTCACTACAAATAATATTATAAATATGAATTTTTGAGTGCCACTTCACACACACACACACACACACACACACAATCAGAAATTCTAGATGTGAAGTCACAAATTGCTGTTTTAACAAACATTCAACGTACTCCATGCTTCCCATCACAATTTTATAAAATTCTTCCCCTCCCCAATTCCACCAGGGAAAAACAAATATGAAAAAAGTGAGGTTAGAAATTAATCTACAATGTTTTCCTTCATTATATGAACTTAGAACTTAAGTCTACTCTTGTCTCATAAAACATCACACTGATCTTGACACTTGTGGCCTTATGTTGAATATATAAGAGGAAACCAGCATTAGATGCCTGATTAAGATATAATAGGTTCAATGTAGAGAGATAAACTCTTTGAAAGTTCAAAAGCCTGAGACAATCAAACAGATAGACTGAGGAAGTATATAAAAAAAGAATAAAACAGAATATTTTATGTAAAGTTAAAAGAGAAATTACTGAAACATGTACCTAATATTATTATAATAATCTTTTATTCTTTGAAAATCCATACACTTATACAATGAAATATAGCCATTTCCACCCAATTATCCCATCCAAAACCTCCACATCACTTCTGATGCACCTCCTTACCAAGTACAACTCCATGCCTTTTCTTTTTTGCTGATTTGTGTAAATAACTTACTAATTTCAATAAGTACTGTTTTTGGGACGTGGAGGTGGAGCCACTCATTAGAACATGAGAAACCTACCAGTAGCCATACTACAAAGAACAATGACTATCCCTCCTCTGGCAGCAATCACATGCCTGGAGTTCCTACGTAAGGGGTGGGTCCTGGCTAATACTTCCCATCTATGCTGGAAATTTGGCTGGTTTTATCTTGTGCAGATTTTGTGCAGGTAGCCAATAGCCAATTCATTTCCTGAAGACAGCATTATCACCTTTTCCCATCCTTCTGCTCTTGTATTATTTGTAACTCTTCTGATCCCTAAGCCTTGAGCTGGGGAGGGTAGGGTTGGTATTGGTAAAGATGTTCCATTTAGAGCTGAGTACTCAGTCTCTTATAGATAAGTATTTTTGACCAATTATGAATCCCTTCACTGACTGCTCCTATGAAGTTTCAGGTCGAAAGCATCCCAGGCCCTAGGTTATATCTTGTCCTCACCCTAGTTTTGCAGCTCCTACCAAGAGTTGTAAAACTCCCCCACGCTGTGTGGGCCTTAAGTTGAATCAAATCTCACCCCTCCCCCTCTTAAGAGACATAAAACTTGTTGGACCTTTTAAAATTACTGAAACCGACTTTACTATGCGTAGGTATGATCGTCTGGTTCACATATTACCTTATCCATAAAACATTCAGGGTGTCTTGGGGCATGAGTTAAAACAGACTCTGCAGTATGTCTGGCCTCCAGGCAAAATATGATCCAACTTGAGTCTTATGATCAGAAGTTGTTCAGGAAGACAAAGAAGTTACATGGAAGGAGCTTCTTGGAATTATCTAAAGGAGCATTACTGCAGAACTCTTCCATTTTGTGTAAGATTACTTTAGTGTTCCCTACCAACAATGTATCTTCATTAAAAATCAACTTTGTAGTTACAACTGGCTACTTGCTGAATGGACACCCAGAAATATATGGAAAACAGGCAAATTTTAACCTAACTTCTGCATTCTCTTTTCCTTTTATGAGATTCCTTGGGCTGTGCTGGAAAATCAAGGATTTCTGTGGGATGACTTTCTGTATGCTGTGAATATATACGTGTCCCATTGGATAATAAATAAAGCTGTTTTGGCCTATGGCAAGAAAGTATATAGCCAGGTGGGACATCCAAGCAGAGATACATATGAGATGAAGGGCAGAGTGTGTAGTCAAAAGATTTTCTGTGTCCTTCAAAGCCCACAGTTGGGGCAAGTCTCTCTCACCCACAGTCCCCAGCCACTTATAAAATAATCACTCAGAGGCTTAATATTAATTACAAGCTTCATGGCCTATAGCTAAGAATTCTTACTAGCTAGCTCTTTCATCTTAAATTAAGCCATTTCTATTAATCTGTGTATTGCCATGTGGCCATGGTGTTACCAGTCTGTCAGTATGTTGTTCCTTGGGTGGCAAGCTGGCGTCTCCTCTGCCTCTACCATTTTTTTCCCTGTCTTTCTTGGATTTTCTGCCTGGCTATAATCTGACTCGCCATGGGCCAGAGCAGCTTCTTTATTAACCAATCATAGCAACACATACAGCATAGAGAAAGACCTGAGAGAACTTACAAAAACAGGGCTAAGAGCAGCTTCTTAGTTCATATGTCTCATAGGGGCCACAGTACAGAGATGCTGCCATACAGAGATGCTGCGGCATTCAAGCTTGAGCACAGCATGGTGGATTCCTGCTGTGGTACACAGAGATATCTCAAAACCATGCAGCTTAACAGTTTAAAATTTCTCCTGGCCAAAAAAAAGATTACAGGTACACAATAAGGCAGATTCAGAGGGAATAAACCTCTAAGTGATTTACAATGTATGTAAAAGACACATAGGCTTTAGAGAGAGAAGAGAAAGGATGTAGTCATAAAAATAAAATAAAGTCTTAAAAAATAAAATAATATATAAAAAATATAATAAGCCACATAAAGACAGAAATTACACAGAGAATCTGGATTATGTTGTCTTTGGTATTTTAAACTGGAGAGAGACATTTGATTGTAAAGACTGCTGAGTTAAACCAATATATGTATTTTAAAAGTAACTTGACTTCAAAATTGGGTCTAAGGATATGTTGTTTTGGAAAGGAGACTTTGCTTTTGTTTCCACAGGAAGCAAGAGGCTGTGATTTGTTCCAGTTGAGGATGGATCAGATTTGATCAAGGGAGACCTCCTGAACCTTGACAGGTGGTATCTATCAGCAAAGGTTACAACTGATCTTCCCAGGACTTGACTATTATTTCAAATTTTCTCACAATCCCCATAAGATTAACAATGTCCCCAATCAGCAGGAAGTAGCCTAGAGGATTATGCCCACATTTCCATAAAGAAGAAATAGATTATGGATGTTTGTCTTTGTTTTGGAGGTTGGTTACAAGTTGTTATTGGTCATAGTCAATCTCTTTCTTAAAGGAGAAACAGGGATATAATAGAGAAATATAGGCTATAGATATGATATGGTAAAAGGGTACATTATTGAATCTACTTTTAAAAAGCAACAACTCATTTGAAATAGTTTACATTGTTATAGATTCTAGCTTATTAATATAAATTTAAAATTAATTTTGTTATGCTGTATGTATATTTCTACTCTTGTTTAAGGCATTATGTTTATGCAGTTCATTTAAATTGTAAAATATAATTAAGAAATACAGATTAATAGTCATTTTATGATCATCAAACTTACAGTCATGTTAGTTAAGTTTTTATGTATACAAAGGTATATTTCAATTAGATATGTAATCTTCAAACACTTCAAAGACCTACAGAATATGGCATTAAAAATGTTTTAGGAATTTAGACTTCTCTGGACAGTGAGACACATCTGCTCATGGCAGCACCAATTACTTCAAAGAGAATTATGGCCATTGAAGAAATTCATTATGGAGTTTGTTTTCTTTGTGGCAAAAGGCAGCCACTGGGCAAAAAAGTATCCTTGCCTCAACTACTTGACAGAATGCTATAGAAACTAGACATGTAGGATACATAGGAAGGTGACCACTGAGCTTTGCAAGGTGAGGTGGTCCTTCAGGTTCCTGGTTTGCAGAAGAAACTGCCAGACATTCTACAGGACATGGGGAGAAGCATCTGAGGAATGGGTGGAGCAGTCCTTAAAACTTCCTGCTTCATGGAAAGTTATGCCAGAGACTCTAGGCCTGTAGGCTGAAGATAGATACCCCAATGTTACAGAGGAAGTTTGGATGACTGTCCAGGCAGCCAAATGTCTCTGTCATTTCTAGAATTATGGAAGCTGATTGCAATGCACTTCCTGTTTATTCAGGTAATATTATAATCCTGAAGTAGAATATTATTTTAAGGTATGTTACTTTTGCTTATGTTACATTTGTTTAACTCTGTGCAGCTGTGTTATGGTGTCTGTTTCAAACACCTAATGGTCCAATGAAGGAGAAAGGATAGTCAGGGCTGGCAGGGAGAGAGGATAGAAGGAGAAAACTGGGGGGAGAGATCTAGCAGCCAGAGAAGGAGGAGGACTCTAGGGACCAGCAACCCAGCTACATAGTCATCCATGGAATAAGAAATAAAGATATTTAGGAATAGAAAGGTAGAAGTCCAGAGGCAAAAAGCAGTCATGATCTCTGTGAGTTCGAGGCCAGCCTGGGCTCCCAAGTGAGCTCCAGGAAAGGCGCAAAGCTACACAGAGAAACCCTGTCTCGAAAAACCAAAAAAAAAAAAAAAAAAAAAAAGCAGTCAGGATAATTTAAGTTAAGAAAAGCTGGTTAGAAAATAAGCCAAGCTAATGCTGGGCATTCATAATTAAGAATAAAACTCTGTGTGTGATTTATTTGGGAGCTGGGTGGTGGGCCCTCCCAAAAGAGATAAAAACAACAACAATATCCTTCTGGGGTCTTTGATGGAGTTGAAGACTAGATAATTACAATTATAGTTTTCCTTAGTTACAATAAAAGATAAATGAGCTATAAAATTTTAGACTCACGAAAACAGAATAGGTGATAGAATATTTTCTTTAATTTTGCCAAATACAAATAGACTAGATATTGTAACTATAGTTCTTGCTTGATAACTGTTTTGTTATATATAATTTTACTATGTTAAAGTTAAAAACCTTCCTTTTTGATTAGACAGAAAAGGGGAAGTGCTGCTGGATGTTTTTCTGTATGCTGTGAATATGTGTGGCTCCCACTGGATAATAAATAAAGTTGATTGGGCCTATGGCAAGAAAGCTTACAACCAGGCAGAAAATCCAAGCAGAGATACAGAGGAGAAGAATGGCAGAGTGGGGAAAAATGCCAGCCACCACCAAAGGAGCAACAAGGTGGCAGTAGACAGGTACACATGTATACGGCCACATGGCAATATATATAAATTAATAGGAAAGGGTTAATTTAAGATAAAATAGCTAGCTAGCAAGAAGCTGAAGCCACAGGCCATAGAGTTTGTCATTAATATTAAGCTTCTGTGTGAGTATTTTATAAGCAGCTGTGGGACCACAGGTAGGAGAAATTTGTCCCAACTGCTGGGAAAGGCAGGACAAGAGAAATTTCCTTCTACAAAGGATAATCTTCCATGTCTAAGGCTCTTAATTTGGTCACATCTGCAACATGGTTTTGCAACATAAGATAACAGCACCAAACGTGTCATCAAAGATAATGTGAATATCACTGGGAAGATTTTCTTTCTAAGACACCACCCAATTCTCATAGTTGAGTACTAACGCCACTATTAATGTTAGTGAACAAAAGTGGGAAATGAAGCAAAGGATGTTATAGTTCCTTGCAATGTAATATTATTCAATGATTAACAAAAAAAGAACAAGCCACTGAAGCATATGAAAACATGAATGAATTACAAAATAATTACATCTAGTGAAAAAAATGACACAGAAAAGCTGTATCCTGAACAATTTTATTTTAAAAACTGTAAAAGCATCCAAATTCATCCGTAGGTATAGATGAAACCCAATCATCAAATTAGAGGCAGTGCATAGAACAAGGAAATTTTGAGGTGATAGATATATTCATTTTCGGGATTATGGTGGTTGCCTCAGAGATGTGTGTGTGTGTGTGTGATGTTTACATTAATATATTACACATATATTAATACACTGTATTAATGATTAGCTCTCCCCTTGAGAACTCATGATTAATTTATTTAAATGAGTACTTGACTGAAATACTGAGAATGCTCAATAAAAGCAAAGGGGGATATACTTCAACAGACAGGTTTAGGAAAGAACTTTCTGAACAGAACTCCAATAACATAGGAACTTGCTCCAAGATTCAACAAATAGCACTAAATGGAATTTGAAAATATCTCTACACAGCAAAGGAAGCTATCAATTGAGAAAACAACCCACAGTAAATCCTTACCAGACATTATCAGACATTATCAGACATAGGGTTAATATTCATAAGTAACAAAGACCTGAAAATATGTGCATATATATATTCTTTATGTTTGCCAATGTTATATTTTATATCAAATAGACCATTATAAAACTACTTTCAAAATATTTTTAGTAGAATCTAATGAACTTGTGAAAACATCACATCTGATTTGAGGAAGCCCCCAAATCAAGTAAATTATATGAACAGTCAGGTGGTTCACACACCCCCAGAGAATTTTTAGTCCTTCCTTGTACTTTCCCCAATTTCTATCCAGTAGCCCCGTGGGATCTTCTCTATAACCCATTAGCAGAGGAAGTGAATATCAAGCTATCTTTATGGATGGATTAGTACAATAAGCCACACCAGCTGGAAGTAAATTGCTGCTGCATTATAAGGACATCTAGAAGTCTTCAAAAACAATAATTAGGGAAAATTTCTTAATTGGGAAGAATTTCTAATGGTCTCAGGAATGGATTCCCTGTGAGTCACTTAGCAGTGGCTAAAAATAAATAGGGAGATGCTGACATGATGCTAGGATATAGATATGTGTGTGTTATATACAAGTTCATAAAAGGTGTCCCCTGTAAGCTCAGTGATTTTATAGAGAAGATGTCCTGCTGAATACAATATTCTGATTCCCTTTCTAGATATCCTACCACATTTCAGAAGATCAGGTGCAATATAACTATGATTGAGTAGTGGACAGTGTACATAGGACCCTCATAAATGTAAGAAAAGAGTGTATATTAAGAGGCAAACTACATTGATTTATTCTAAAACTGAAAGAGGACAACATAAAAAACTAGTTGGTTATTTTTCATTGTATGTAAGACTTTAATGCTTCAGTATTTGAGTCTATGGAAGTAACTCTGATTCTCAGAGTTCCCAAGGTGCTCATTGGATCTTGCTTCTGATTTTCCACTTCCTGTGCTTCACTCTGGAGAATAGTTGCTCACAACTTTAGGAGACGTGTTGGAGCCCACCAGATTTCCTAGTGGCTGTACCCAGCAGGACTGCATAAGAGGTTGATTGGACCACAGGCCTGGGTACCAGGTGACTGTAACTAGCAAGAGGGAGGTCTTTAGCTTCACCCCTTGGCATTGTTATAAACAGACCTTTGGAAGAAAGTTCTGGGCCGGTGGATAAGGATCCAGGCCCACCCGAGTCTATCCTGTGTTTTCTGTTTCTCTCCTCTCTATTTCTAACTAAGTCTCTTATTCCTCGTTCCTCAAGAGTTCCTGGGGTAAACAAATGTGGGGGCTGGTCTCCCATGAGATGACAAAAGCTATGACATAATTAAGCTATGACTGAGAAGCAAGATATATATTTGCTCCTGGAAAGAAAGAGTCAGATAAAATCCATGAAGACATCCTCAAACTTTTTTTAAGTTAAATGTCAGATTGTAGCTCTATGTACTCCTTTTGAAATTGGCAGGTACAATATTTACATGGACTACTAAAGTCCCAAATACCCCAAATGATTATTTCTTATCTTGAAATCTTTCAAATTTTTGCATCAAATAAAAATGCCAAGGCTACGTGGTTTTTTCTCTCCACAGAAATGTGTTTAACCAATGTGTCAATAATTGTGTTTGCTCTAAATTTAACTTGTGATTTTAGTTTCATTGGAAAGCTGTTATATTATTTTACTACATTGTACTGATGAATTGGTCTTCCCCTTGAAGACCCATGATTAACTCATTTAGATGAATGTGTAACTGAAATCCTGAGAATGCTCAATGCAAACAAAGGAGATACACTTTAAAAGACAGGTTTAGGAAAAAAAACTTTCCATACAGAACTCCAATAGCACAGATTCAACAAATGGGACTATATGAAATCTGAAAGTTTCTACACAGAAAAGAAAGCTGTTAATAGAGAAAACAGCCCACAGCATAGGGGCAAATCTTTACCAGATATTGTCAGAAATGTGGGTAAAATCCATAATTAACAACTGCCAAAAATTAAGTATCATATAAGCAAGCCCTCTAAGCAACAAGCACACTGATGAAATGAATAGTTATCAAAAAAGAAAATAAAAACAATTGGCCAGTAAATAATTTTTAAATATTCAACATCCCCTGTCATCATGGTAATGAAATTAAAAACTGCTTTGAAATACTACCCATTCAGAATGTTTATCATCAAGAAATCAAGTGCCAAAAAGTAATGGCAAGCATGTGGGGAAAAATTCCTTACTCACTCTGGTAGGCATAAAAACTAGTATAGCCATCATGAAAATCAGTATGCTTGTTTCTCAATAAATTAAAACTAGAATTACCAGCCAGGTGGTAGTGGCACATGCCTTTAATCCCAACACTCAGGAGGCAGAGGCACATGAATCTCTGTGAGTTCCAGAGTGAGTTCCAGGAAAAACACAAAGCTACACAGAGAAACCCTGTCTTGAAAAAAAAAAAAACAAGCCAAAAAACAAACAAAACAAAAACAAAACAACAAAAACAAAAACAAACATACAGACAAACAAAAATTGAACTACCATCAGATTCAACTACAGTACTTCTGGAAATTTCTCAAAAGACCACTTGTCCTACCATAGAGATACTTGGACATCCATATTTACTGTTGTTCTATTCATGAGAACAAGAAAATGGAACTGGCAAAGATGCTTACAAACAAATAAAAAATAATGAAAATGTAATACATATACACAATGGACTTTTAATCAGTTGTAAAGAAAAAAATAAATTATGAACCTTTTTGGGAAAATTGATAAATTTGGAAAGTGTCATATTAAGTAAGGTTACCCAAACCCAGGAAGACAAAAACCCCATTCTTTCTCATATGTAGATCTTAGCCTAGAATTTACAAATTATGTATAAAATAGGTCTATATGTAAGTAAAGCCTAAAAAACTAGAAAAGAGACAAGAGAGGGAAACAAACAGGAAATGAGGAAGGGTAGTGGGGAAAAGGATGCTGAGCACATGAAAGGAAAAGACAGAACCTACAGGGCGATGAATGAGGAGGAGGTGGTGGAAATGTAGGGGAAGGAGTACCTATCAAGACACTTCGAAATGTCATAGTAATAATTTAATATTAGTGTGACTATTAAAACATTTTATAAATAAATAAATCATTGAATCCACTAAAAATGCTTAATCTGTATGCCAGTTTTCATCATGAAATACTGGCACAAATTTTGTTTCTGAACCACGAAAGACTTCATAAAATGTCACAAATCATAAAATTTTTTCAGCATTTGGTATTGACTTAGCAATCTTCTAAAAGGTAAATGATACCATAGTCAGCATTAAAGCTTTGAAAGAGTTCCTGGAATTCTTGAGAATTTAATCCCTTGGCTCTTATGAAATTTATGGTCTTGGTGATGATTACCATTATGGTACCCATTTTAATGTTTTTCTGTGCATAAATTGTCTGGATATGCTATGAAATGATACTTCATTAAATATGTGCCTTACCTACCATGAAAGCAATGTCACTTTAACATATTTCTTGTGCATTGTTTAAATCTCTTGATTTACTTGTGTCTTTCAATGGCACATAAGGATCCCTTTCTTCAGTGGCATTGTATTGGCCATCAACACATAGAGCAAATATGGCAAAATGAGCCATGTTTGAAAGATCAGTATTGTCATCCATCAACAAACCATACAATTTAAAATAAGCATCTCTTCTCCCCAAATTGCTTTTGATAGAATTTGAAGTTTTTCTTTTTGGCTAGCTGTGACCTGATGAGGCAAATCTATTGTAGAAATATCCTTCTTCTTTTCATGGCATATTGTATCTGCCATCCTAACCTCACCATCCAAAAAGGACTTTTTACTGTGAAGCATGCAGCTACATAATTAGCTTTTACGAAAGAAGTTGTCTGAGTTTTAACTTCAAAGGAAAATTTTTGTTGTAGAGAAGACTGACTTCCTTTTGTTTGTTTTGTTTTCGAGTTTAGCTGTTTTGTCTTTATTGCCACAGCCCTTAATGCAAAGTGAATTTTGTAATATGTTTTTAGTACAATGCCCTCAAATTATACAAATAAAGAGAATATAATTTATATTATATGTGTGTGTTTATTTTGGGTAACATTGTGACAAGAATTGTCATCTACAAAGCTCATGCTTGGGGATTCTGCAGTCACATCAGGGAGAGAGAGAGAGAGAGAGAGAGAGAGAGAGAGAGAGAGAGAGAGAG
>CABHPH010126757.1:23927-40183 GCA_902168325.1 Peromyscus nudipes
GAGAGAGAGAGAGAGAGAGAGAGAGAGAGAGAGAGAGAGAGAGAGAGAGAGAGAAATCTCACAATGTTTTAAGTAAATTTATGGTATTGCCTTAGTCAGCATGCATAATTATCTTGGGACATATGTTGCTTGCACACTGTGTTTTGATGATGTTGGGCATTCCTGATCTAGACTAGAAAAACAACTCTCGAGTTCTGAGGCATAGCAGATGTGGATTGTATAGACTGGGCTTCGTTGTTCTCTTGAAAACCAAGGTATCCGCTTCTGATACCCATCCTAGACTGAAACCCTTCATTTCATTAAACTCTGGCTGCAGAGATTCAGTAAAGAGCTGGTATCAGCTAAGAGTTAGAAGGCAGGAGAAGCGTTGCAAACGCATTTACTCCTCTCCTTCTTTCACAATAAGGTCATGGATTGACATGAAAGTAGAAGGAGATGCAGAACACATGTATGTAAAGCATTCAGAAGATTGCTTTGTAGTGCAATGACACTTCTTTATTTTCATTTTCTAGAAAAGAAATTTGCTTTCATGTAAATGACTTACTGTTTTCAATATCCTAAGGAAGAACATATGATCTACTTAAAAGGAGCTAACAGCAGTTTAGTGAAAGTGCAATTTACAATATGTGGTCAGAGATTAAAAAAAAAAGTTATGAGAGACCAAGAAGCATTCATGTACTGGTGATAGTAGAAAGTCATGATTAAATCCTGGGGCCAACAGGGAGGATACTACAAAAGCTTCACCACTAATTCCATGAAAACTGACACCAGTTAAGGGTGACAAACCAGCACTTTTATTGGCACAAGGATTATTAGAAAGAATAGATAATGCCTCTATCTAGCATCTGTCTGTCTAATCTATCTATCATCTATCTATCTATCTATCTATCTATCTATCTATCTATCTATCTATCTATCTATCATCTATGTATTTCTAGATCTATCTACCTGTCTCTCTGTCTACCTACACTTTCCCTTCCCCTTCCCTTCTCTTCCCATTTCCTGCTGCTCCTCTAACTAAATATAAAAACCAGCACTTAAGAAACTAAGGAACCAAATACCACTGCCATCTACCAAAGTAAAGATTCCAGGACAGACAGCAAGTCTAGACAGCAGAAAAGAGATCTTTAAGTGCTTGATCTGGAGCCATACAAGGTGATTTGTCTGAGGAAATGGCTCATTCAGTAAAGTTTTTTGGCACTCCAGCATGAAGTCTTGTGTTCAGATTCCCAACTCACATGTAAAAAAAAAAAAATCAGGCATGGCACTGTGTATCTGTAACTCCAGCTCCAGCAAATGAGGAAACAGGAAGATCCATAGCCACTGTTGACCAGTCTACACAATCAATGAGCTCCAGATTTGGTAACAAATATTTTCTTAAAAGTAAGATAGAAGTTTGTGGAGGAGACATGACTCAGCATTTGAGAGGGCATACTGATCTTGCATAGGACCTCAGTTAAATTCCACTTATCCATTTCACAATTGCCTGTAATTCCAGCTCCAGGGCATCAGGCACCCACTTCTGGCCTCTATGGACCCCTACAATCATGTGCACATACTCTGAGAACGATCACACACAAACTGATAATTTAAAATAAAATATAAGTGGAGAGTAACTGAGGAAGATTCCCAACGTCAACCTCTGTTCTCCATATACATGTGCACAAAGACACATGGATGCACACTTGCATGAATAAATGAACACAGTAAGAAATAACTTTTCATATGTTTGTTTGATGAGCATTGAAAGCAAAATACTAGATGGAATGACATAAATAAAATTAACAATTTAGAAAAGAAAGCTTTGAAAAAATTAAAAGCAAAGCAAGATCAATAACAAGGATTCTGAGATTCACAGAAAGGTTTCAAGCAGCTAGCTAGAAGAGCACATCTTTGGTTCCTGTTGCCTCTTGATCCTGCAGGACATGTTATCTTTTAGCTTCCATACAAAATAAATGAATACTGGTGTAGATTCCTATATATCTATACAATGACATCTTTGAAAAAAGGTAATTGCTATTAATAGCTTCATTTCTAGTAAAAAAAAAAACTTATTATATAGAAATTTTATGAAAGCAGGAAAATCCTCCAAATATTGTCTCACCATTAATGATCATACAATATAAGCAGCTGGGAAATGTAATTTTGCTAAAATGCCTCTGAATTATTTAAAATTTTTCTTCTAATTAATTAGTTTAGAGCATATGAGCTAAGTAAAGCAATAAAAACAAACAAAATGTTAAACAACTGAGAATTATAGTTGCTGATAGCATTCTTTAACTTTTGATACTATGCTTTACACATCTACCCTATATAATAGAACTTAATAAAGTAAGTTAGTATTTTCAATGGATTTTATATAAAAATATGTATAATGGTATATATGCATTACTATATAATTTGGGGGAGTGAAAAGATGTTTATTGCTGTCAGACACTGAAGTGAGAAGCAGGTCCGGTTAATGCAACAAGGATTCAAGATCTGTCTTAGTTCCCTCATTATCATTGTAGACTATTTATAGCTCTTTCATCTATCAGCTTGGCCCTTCTTGGTAAGCTCATCAGAAGGGAAATTCTAAAGAGAAATATGACTGTACATTTCACAATAAAAGACAAATGTATGGTATTCTTAAACTCATGTACACTAAGTTGTTAACTTACCATTCTAGATAGATTATCGTATCTTTTCTGAAAACATCTTTCTTCATTGAAATCAATATTCATCCTGATACTTCTGATTTCATGAAAGAAGAAGAACAATGGCATCTCAAAATTCCAATCCAATTCTTATTACTAACAAATTTCCTCATATAATTTTATTTCTTCTCATGGATGAAGAAAATGTCTTTGTGTATTCATCTGTGATGAGCATCAAAACTGATTCTGTTTCATGTCTATTATGATTATTGCCATGAGGTCATGGATATGCAGATACTTCTGTGTCCTCTATCCTAATATCATGTAGAATGATATAAATAAATTACTTAGGTATTTTTAATCTTACATCAGATTATTTAAATTACAGAATGTCAAATAAAAGACTAAATATCACTTAAAGATTATTTTTTTAATCTGCGAAGCAGTAAATATGTGTTTAGTTATATTTAGGATAGGTATATCAATTTAGTCAAAACTAAAAATGTTATATTTCCATTGTTTAGATGGCAAATACTACTTGAAAAAATATGTATGAGTGCGAAGTTGACAAAACATCGATTTATAATGGCTAATCAACTTGATTGAGCTATGGGGTGCTCAGATATCTTGTTACATATTATTTCTATGACTGTCAATGAGTATTTCAGGGAGGAGTAAGCATGTAAACTAACGGGCAAAGTAAGACAGTTTTCTTTTCCAGTTTGAGTGTACATCTTCCAACCCACGACTGATGGGACAGAACAAAATTGTGAGGAATAGTTCATTGATTTTCCCAACTGCTTTAGCTAAAACATGGACCATATAGACCCCTGGGACCTGGATTTCAGACCCTGAGCAGATAGTGTCTATCTTGAGAAAGATATAGGTGACTACTAGATCCATTAATATTATTATTAAAGATAATATTAATATTAAAGATAATATTAGTATTAAGAACTTGAGTTCATTAATCAAAACCCATCAAAACCAAAATATGCAAAGATCTATTTAAATCTCACAACTCACCAACAAGAGGAAAACTAAACTATTTCCTGATTATACAATTTCAATAATAAGTTCCATCAAACATAACGTGACAAATCCTCGATGACAGCCAGCCATTTATTATTGAAAAATTAACAACTGGAAAGAGTTGAAAAAGAAAAGGTGAGATGAAGAAGACTGAGTCAATGAATAAATTTAAAACTAGAAAAAAAAGAACAGTGAATAAAGCCAAGATCTCCTCTTGTGAGAAATAACTAAACAACATCCAAGCAATACACTCTAGTAAAATTGAAATTATTAAAATTAGAAATAAGGAAAATATACAACATCTCAAACAGGTAAGATTTATTTTTTTAAATTACAATAGCCACATGGTTCTCTCTGCTGCACTCCATAAACTCAGTGAAATGAGTATTTTTACCTAGCAAAATTGACATTACCCAAGAAGACTTCAGATGAAATAGAAAATTTGAATAAAGCAGTAACTGTGTAAGAAATGGAATTACTCAGATAGGGGCAATTTTGGGAAAAGAGGTGTTTGAGCAAGAAATTCTAGCAAAGAATATTTTTGGATTGTTTAAACATTTACAAAGCATGGGGGAAACAAAAACTGTCATACTTCGCCTTATTCGATTAGCTTGCTGTTCTCTATATGCCCTCCCACGCTCAGCCCTAAACTGTTAGAATTTGTAATTCATTGCCTCAAGCATTTGTTGAAACCAATCTCCTCTCTCTTTTACAAACTGTCATTGGAGAGATTAAATGAAGTGTTTTTTATAGAGAAGGTCAGCTCTCACTCAAGGGCAGAATTTCCTCCATACTGGTGACATCAGAGAGAGTACAATCCTCTAAAACATCAGGGACCTGGACTTCTTGCTCTGGGATGGTCAAAGAGACAGCAAAACCTTTGAGGAAAATGACAGCATGGATAGCTGGGACTGAGCAGTGGTACTTGGTCTCATGTGAGAATCAAAGACTACTAAATACAAGAGGTTGTAACCCATGGCATTGTACTTTGTAAAACTATTGAAACTTTAGACTATCCTTAGGCATGGGAAAGAGACTCAAGAATAATTGGTATTGAGTTTCCTGCCAACCCAGAAGCTTGCATAATTAAAAATGGAATTAAATTGATTTGAAGATAATAAAATGGTGATAATTCCTTCACAATTGAGCTAGTGCATCAAGATTAATACTCACTAGATATAGATTTAAAATAAAATGAATTTCTGGTAGATTAAATCCAGGAGAAAAAATAAATCAAGCATGGTTAATGCCACAAATGTAAAGATGGTTAAATATTTAGAAATCTTCTCACAACATTGGTCAGATTAATGGCCAAACTAAAAAAAGAAAAAAATATGATATGAACTCCTGAAAATGTATTTAAGAAGTCCAATATATGTGATTTTTAGAAATGTACTTACTTAGAGTTCTCCAGTAAAATTAAAAATAAGTGTATGCTCTACTATGATGTATTTTCATATTGTACCATTTTTTAATTTCTCAGAATCATCCTATCAATAGTATATCTGAAAATACATACCAGAATGATAAATAAATGGACCCTGAATCATTTAGACTGTTAGTTATTGAAATTCAAGTGTAGGCTGTATGTTTTGTTGCCTTGTAAAATTAAACAGAAAAAAAGAAAGAACCAACCCCACTAAATGATAGAACAAAACTACAACAGGTTTAAGTTACTCTGAGCCCAGTGTTTTCTTTACTTAAAAAAAGAATTGTTTATCTCTCCTACAGCAATAAATCCACAGGAGATGTTTAAGAAGTATTAGGGAAATGTATTAAGGTAAAATGAAGAAATACCACTCACTAATACAAAATGGAATAGACAGCTGAAGTTGTCCTCTGATCTGACAGGGAGCGAATCCACCTCATTCAGCAGGAGCAAGGAGAAGGGGCATGTGATTCTTCTCCCTCTTCTTTTAAGAAGTCACATACAAGGACAGGAAGCACTGCCTCCCTCAGGCCCTATAGCCCAAGGTCATGGGCAGAGCAAATACCACTACATTTCCCCTTTTTGTCTAAATAAGAAGGTTCTAAACTTAATGCAAACAAGATACAATAAGAATGATTATCAAGTATTCTCAAGTATTGTCCAGAAAAAACAAGGGGTACTAACACAAACAAAAATGGAACTATAACCAACAAGAATAACATCAAACAAATAGGACATGTTAAATGTCCAGAAATGTTCAGATCATAAGTAAATGGCAAATTACCAAGATTATTCCAATAGCTGTCCTGTTTCAAAGATTCTAACACTAGTACTAACATGTTCTAGCTAAGATACAAGAAGATTGTAACTGTAACTATCTAATCTTCAACTCCATCAAAGACCTTAGAAGGAAAATAATAATACCTGAGAAAATGGAAAATGCAAGCAAGCAATTTCTGAAATTCTTGTGAGAATACATAGAGACAGCTGACAGCCTGGACAGTTACCTAGGGGTTCTCAGCATCATTGGGGCATCCAATTTGGCTACAGGCCTAGAATATCTGACAGACGATTTTCAGAAGCAAGAATTTTGAAAGACCATCTTACCTTGTCTTGGCAGAGTTCAGTAGTCAATTTTCTTTTTGTACTGCTCATCTGGAAATGACAGCGTTCATATTGTCAGCAGTTGAGGCAAGGGTAGTTTTTTGCCCAGCAGGCCATTTTGTGCCAGGAAGAAGACAAACTTCCAAATGGAAATGTCTAGAAACCCAGCATTCTCTCTGGATCATATCGGTGCTGCCAGGAGCAATTGTATCTCATGTCAATAGAATTCTAAGTTATCAAAACATTTAAATGCCATATTCTCTAGGTCTATGAAGCATTTGAAGATTATTCATCCATGTGAAATATGTTTCTGTAAATCTGGAGAACCTAGCCAACATAATTATAGAAATGACAAGTATTGGTGACTATAGTTCTATAAGTCTTATGTACCTAAATAACCTAAGGGCTATGGCTTCACATTAACAAGATAAACAGTCTGTAAACAGATGTATTGTATAAGGACAATAACTTCAAAATTGTGACAATGCACAAAATATCCTAAACAGAGGTAGGAATTTACAGTGCAATGTGCAATATAATCACAATATCCTTAATATGTTTCAATCTATAAATATTTCAAACAGGAGTAGAAATACATGTACAATACAACAAATATAGTTTTGTATTTGTATCAATATACAAATTATCTTAAATAAGAATATAAGAATAGTACATATCTGTATCAAATATATAAGAATCCATATCAGTGCAAATTATCCAAGGCTAAAACAGTTTACTAGTAGATACAATAATCTAGCTTAATTACTATATCTATCCATCCCCCTTTTTCTTTTCCAAAGGAGAATACTGAGTCTAAATTTTATTGTTCCACTCCCAACCCTATAACCATCCATCTATAACTCTGAGAAAAATGAAAGCTTTGGGAGAGGGGCATCATTTTCTTAGAATTGTTCCTGCTATTTAGGGGGCAAGAGTATCTCTGTGGGGTCCTATAAGAAAGCTTAAATAGTTAGGTATCAATAGGGCTAGCTGTAGAGTCTGCAGCCAGTCTCAGAATAATGGATAAGATTGTCTGAGATTCTGTCTAGAAGTGTAGCATGATGGACCATCTCATCTTAGAACCATCCTGAAGAGTTATCAGTCCAAATCTAATCATTCAGTAATGTTCTTAGGTACAATGGAATCTTTCTGGACTGAGTAGAGTCATTGTTGTGAGGCCCCATCTTCCTTCTGGAGACTTCAGAGATTGCTATTGGGAAGACTTATTTTCACTCTGAGAAAAATGAACATTATTAATATTAAAATGGAAAGTTTGGATTTAGGGTAATTTGAGAAAAGATTTCCAGAAATCAAGGATAAGCACAGAAAGAAATAGAGTCTTGACAACAATGGTTCCTGGATTATTGGTTTTCTTCTGTCTCACAACAGTTGGCTCTTCTGATATGAGACAGAATTGCCTACTTTTTCTTTTAGCAATATGCTTGGGTTTAGAGAAGGAGAGAGCCACATTCCAACTCCCAAGTCAGCTTGATTTATCACTGAGTTGGGAGCACAACTATTCTAGAGTTAAAGAGAACTGAAGTTAGGCAGTGAGATATCACCCTGTAGAGTATATTGGTGCCAATATGTCCTTCCTTTATGTGGTAGATGTCTAGGTGTCCAAAGCCTGATGGTTTCTTGAAGAAGGGCATTTCTATTGTCCTGCAAAGACAAAAAACAGAACCCTGCCCCAACCCTTGTTTGTTGAGTTTTTCTTGCAACTTGTAGAGTTGTCACATCGGTGCGTGAGCTATTATTTCTCATTAAGGGGTTTCTCCTGTTTGAAGCAAATTTTTATTAAATTTTTGTTATCTATGAATTTTCCTGTGCTGCAGAAACAAAAGCAAAACCTCTTCCCCAGTGTAGGACATATCCTGGTTTTCATTATAAGCTCAACACATCTTCGAAGTAAACTGGTTGGTTTACCTCAGGAGTTTTCTCTGTTGTACAATGTCTCTCTGCAGCTGTTGTTCCTTTCTCATCAGCACTGAGAAAATTCAATTTTAATAAAGCATTATGTAATCTATTTCTAGGAGTCATTGTTACATGTTTCTGCTTATTTAGCATATCCTTTAAAGTTCTATTGGATCTTTCTATGACTGTTTGGCCTGGGAAATTGTGTGGTATACCTGTAACATGCTTCATATTGCCTGTAACATGCTTCATATTGTAATAAGCAAAAGACTGTCTCATTCTATTTGAGACCTCTTGAAGAGGTCAATTTGGATGCCATGATTTTGGTGTAATTATAGTCACATCTGCACGTGTCCACTAATTCTTCAAGGATAATGTTATTAATTCACATTTTAAGCTTTTGTATTTGTTCATTTATGGAAGTCTGCCAAAATATTCTTTTATGGTGTTTTTTGGAATTTTTGATCAATCTATCAAAGCTGTTCTATCATGCAGTGCGGTATCATTCTTTACATTATACACTGGGTCATTTAATTGTCCTAGGGAGGAATTTCCTCCACAGTGATTAGAAATGTGTGCACCATGTTCAATTTGGGGGCCTGCAAGAGCCCCCTTGAGGCATTTCCCACTGGTAAATGTTGCCTCATATGTCTTGTTGATCTGCATTTATTGAGCCAATGTCAGTCTTTGCCGCATCTTCTGCATAATCCAGAAGGTTGGGGTCTCCTGTTTGGGTTATTTCTAGAAGGAGTATTACTTCTAGAAGCACTCTATGTACAGTTTTTACTTATATGTCGTGGTGTACCACATTTAAAACATTTGGTACCATGGAGCCTTGTTCCACCTCTGGGAATTGCCTCTCCTATCCAAGCCTCATTACTATAGTTAAGAGACTCAACACCATTAATATACTGAATCCATTCTTCCAAAGGGGCTGATCTGACCTTTACTGGTGTAAGTATTCTTTTGCATTCTGTATTAGCATTGTTGAATACCAAGGACTCAGTTAATACTTGTCTTAATTCTTTATCTGAAACAGCTTTCATTATAGCTGTGGTCAGCCTTTGTAAAAAAAAAAATCAGTGAAAGGTTTTTGTGGTCCCTGAAATATCTTTGTGTATACCTCAGTTGGTTTCCCTGGTTCTGGAATTTTTTCCCAAGCATTTAGAGCTTCTGTGTGGCATAGGAATATTGTATGCTCATCATAAATGGCTTGTACATTCCTATCAGCAAAACATCCCTCACCAAGAATTTGATCCTGGGAGATCTCAAAACCTGTGTTTACCTTGTTGCTCTGAATTTCTTGCCTCTTCTCTCAACCAGCTTTTCCATTGTAACTGCTGGCTATATTCTAGAACAGCTGAAATTAACTGATGCCAGTCATTTGGAATGATTCATTGTGAGGTAGATCACAAATTTAACATCTGTCTTACATATGTTGAGTGTATTTCATACGTGACTATCGCTTCCTTCATATTTTTAAAAATCCCTCATTGAAATTGGTTGTAATGTAAATTCCACATATGGCTGAGGGTGTCTATCTGCTGGCCTCTCATGGATGATGACAGGATAAGCCATTGTATGAGAGTCATCTGGAGATGTTACAATCTGTATGGTCTTGCCCTCCTGCTTATTAGGTCCCTTGTCATGTTTACTGAGAGTTTCTTTCAGGGTTTACAAACAAGCACCTAGGGTCTGTTCTAGGGAGCAAACCTCCTTTCTTGCAAGAGATTCCAGATTTCTCATGGAATCATGCAACTTTTTTATGTTCTTCTGAAACACATGATTCCATGGACCTTATTTTATTATTTCTTCCTTATAAAGTGTCTGAGTAGCAACAACTTCTCCATGGAGAGTTATTGTTCTATCCATTAAGTATTCATATTTATTATCAATAAAATAAGTTTTGGCTAGTATTTATTATTAATGGACTGAAGTTCTTGTATTAGGTTAGCAGATTCCAAACTAAGAAGCCTGTTTTGTAAATCTTTATTACTATCTTGTAAATCTTGGTTAGGAGATTCCAGAGAAAGAATCTTTTTATGTAAGCCTTCATTGCTATCTTTTAAAGCCTGTATCAGTCCCAATAATGACTCATCTTTGTTATTATTATTAAACCAGTATTTGAATGCTGTGTGAATTATTACAGTAAATGCCAAAATGGTACAGGACAGATACGCCTTAGGAGTGTCGTATATTTCCAGGAAAATGTCGTTCATCATACAGGCAAAAAAGTTTCTAAATTCTTGTGAAGTAATGTTTTCGGCCTTACTATAAGAATTACTCAAAATTTGTTAGTCAGTTTCAATGTGTTAAATTGTCAGTTACTCTTACCTGAAACAAAACACTGACTTGCTTGTCTTACCGTCCTTTCAATGGTTTTTCCCGGTGCAGTCATGCTTTTCAGCCAGCAAGTGTTGCTGGTATAGCACTAAAACAGGTCCTGCTGAAGGCTTTGGCTGGCAGCAGCTGCAGGTGGGAGTGGAGTTTCCAATGTGCAGGAGGCAGTGTAGGCAGATCTTCCTGTGACTCCCTGGAGCTTCAGGGCCCGGCTTGGCTTGAGTGGCCTGCCTGGCCCTTCAGTGCCCTTCCCTCAGCCAAGAATCTGGGGGTCTGTTACCCAATCTGGCCACTACAAGCACGGAACCAGAAAGGCACCTGTCACAGACATCTTTCTCTCTGATGCAGTCCCTTATCCACCACGGAGTGTGCATGCCTCTGGAAATCACTTGGAGCAAGTCTGAGAATGTGAAAGCAGACTGATTTCTAAGGGCTTTATTTCTTGGTCACTGGTGATTTCACTACACATAGAAGTCAGAGTTCATGCAAAGAAGCAGAATCGATGTGTTTATTGATACACACTAAAGAGATTTATCACGATGTATATACTAACTCAATTTGGGGTACTGGCTGAGAATTCTCTATGTGTGTTTCTACATCTCTTGCTAGAGGCCAGTGCAGGCAAGTGAAAATCAAAAAATCAAAAGTGAAAATCTTCAACAGACTGGAAGGAAATAGAAAATCTTCAGCAGACTGGAAGATCCTTGAGTCCAACATGGAATCTCACAGGGGCAATCTGCAGTCCTTGTTGACTCTTGTGATTGACAGTGGGAAAAGCATGCTGTGGGAAAGTTCAGGCCTTTCTTCAAGACTCTGCACATGGTAAATCAGATAAATTGAAGATCTGATAATTAAAGTGAGCAACTGCAGAGCCAGGTTTACTTGATGCCAAGGAGATGAAGCAGCAGAGCAGCATTGACAGACTTTGCCACAAAGCAACTTCTGTCTTCTCATATCTGACTCTGGAGACAATGACAATTATCCTTGTATCCCACCTTGATGAAACATGTAACATGTCCAATAAAGAAAGGAAGAAAGAAAAAAGGAAAGAAAGAAAGAGACAAAGAAAGAAGGAAAAGAAAAAGAAAGAAAAGAAAAATCTTGACATTTGGGAAAATAAAACTCACCATGGTCACACTGATACAGCTTAACATCAGCACATGTGTATTACACCCTTACATTCAGATAAAATATATAAGTGTATTTTTAATAGTAAAGAGCCATATCACAAATTAAAAGCAAAAGTAATAATAAAGGACTTATATATACATATTTTTAATTTACCACAAAACATATTCAAATATGTTCTATAAAAATACCTTCAAAATCATAATAACTACTAGAGTGGAGAATGTGTCTGGTGGGCTTGTCTAATGTTTCTCAAATAGCTTTGAAACCAGACAAGTACCCATATATTAGGAGTGGGAGTGAGGTCTTCTTTAGCAAAAAGGGGAGGATTAAAGTAGATAATTTTTTCAAGACTCTTCCGACTTCATGAATGTACTATAAACCAGAAAGTCTTAATTGTGTTTATTCCCATGGCTTCAGTTAGCTTACTTGTAATAAATAAATTTTCAACCTAAGAAAATGAATCTATAACTTGTTGGCTGCAACAACTGTTTTCCTTTCAAGAAGAACAAATGCTTCCAAAATATGGCTTGGAACAGATATGCAGTGCCTTTACTGCTTATAAAAAGCATACATTATCTGACCTTAAAATAGCATCTTGCTTTGTAAAATTGCTCAAGGTTAAACATTAATGATGAGTAAGATCTGGGCCTATCAACCTTCTCCCAGTTCACCTAGACAGTTTATATATTGGTCCAGTATTTGAAAGAAGGAAGTCACTTCTATTTGATAGTTTTTCCTCTACTTTCAGGAGGCATCCTCCTTTTAACCTTCTGAGCCCTAGTTAATACTCAACCTACATTCAGAGTTTCCTGCTATATGAAAGAATGAAATATGGAGTTGGAAATATACCTCAGTGGTTAAGAGCATGCATCTTTTCATCAGAATTAAGTTCTCAACACTCAAATCATGTGACTTACAACCACCTCTACTTCCAGAGGTATCTGACACCTTACTTGAACATACACATATACACAATATAAAATAATAAAAAGAAACCCTTACAGAGTAAACAACACACTTCACAAATAGTGAACAATTTCTGACATTTTCCACAGTAAGACACTAGCAACAGAAAAATACAATAGTCGCTTCCCTGATGTATATCATTACTGATCATATTAATGACACTAACCCTAAAGCCCTCAAACTAAATTATAGACACCATAACAAATAGAAATTGCGATCATCCCTACATTGCACTACAGACTTTGCAGGTTTCCCTTGTCACCAGTGTCACCTAACCACTGCTAGTTAATAAATGGCAAAATGATTCAACCCAGACAGTGTGAACCCAGAATCCATGTGATACAAAAACTGACTTTCCACACAAAAAGCAGGAGTCATGAAATTGTCTTGGGTTACAGAATCGTATGTTGTATTTGAAGAACAAAGTATCATGCTCTCATAGTCGGATCATTTACTATCTACAGTTCTTCTCAGTTTGCTTCCCTTGGATACCTCTTAGGACATTCCTGCTTAGGGAAGACAAAGACAATCTTAGACATCAATACAAACATATTTACTCATAACATCAGATAATTATATGACCACATAAGGTACAGTCTGATGTTTATTCAAAGGGATGTTTGTCCTAATTTCTGTAATATTCTCAGAATGGAAAAATATTAACATCTTTTAAATAAAGGCTTAAGACTTCATTGATGTGTTTACATTTTGACCAGAGCATGCTTTCAATGTTAAATAGATATTGATGGTGTTTACTAGTCTTCAATTTTTTTGAACAATTTAAGGCTTTTTGAGTTTTCTACCCCCATGATCCTGATACATGCTCCTTTGCTCTGAATAAACTATCTTGAATATACTTGAAACAAAAAGCCTGTAAGACTTTTTCGACGTCAAATGGTTGTTATGAAACACTTGGATGGGCCAAATATAAAAGAGCCAGAAACATAAGGATTAAATTTCCCTTGACATCCACTTAAGTTATAAAATTAAGAAACGGTGATTGGCAAAACAGTTTTGGAAATTTTGTAACATTTGAAAGGCATTCAAGATGTTTTTCAGAACTTGAAACAGGCTAGGTTCTTCCATTCAAAATAAAAAAAAACATAATAAATATGTACACATGGAGAAGGAAAGTGTGTGTGAATGTTTGAGTGAATTCATTTGCGTGCTGAATTTTACAATTTTAAAGAGCAAGTTTTCACTTCTATTTCCCTACCCATTTTAGAACTCAATTTTTGTACACCTGGTCCCATTGCTTAAATCATACTTCAGTTAATGTGTGTGAGAAGTTTTAAAATATGGAAAAATAGTTGCTTCCCAAACAACTCCTATATTGTGACACCTAGAGGCTAATCTCTAAGTGTTCACTCCCACAGTAAGTGAAATCCCCCTGTCATATACATGATTTGTGTTTTAGAATTCCAGGAGGCTCTGTTCCGTAGCTTATGGAATCCGTAGCTTATGGAATACCATAGATTGTACTTAACGCTATTCAAATATGCCTTTTTATGGGACATCTTAATCAATTCTTCAGGCAACTTTTCTACAAAGTACTCTAGGACATAAATTTTGAATGCCACTGTATTTTTTCAGTCTTTCCAACATGATCAACATTGGTCTCCATTTCTGAAAGAGTTAAATTCTAGGAAATAAGTCTGTTCTTCACTTGAGTTAGTAGTCATGAGGAGGGGCTTCTGTGGATTTACTCTACTAAACTTTAAAATAGTAAAGTATGTTGTACTTTCAATCATACTTACATCCTTATATCTCTTCTTAAGTGTGACATCTCAAATGCATGGTGTGTGATCCCAGCTTCCACAAAATACCCAACAAACATTTACTAAAAAATTGTTGAATAAAATAAAAAATAAATAATGTATAACATCTTTTTGTGCACATGAATGATAAAATGATTTACATGCTAGTAATTTCAAAATTGAATGTGCAGGTACATCTTTTCTCCAAAATCAGATTTGTGTATATGAATACTTACTGAGCTGTCTGTCTCATCTTACCATCTCCAATGAAATTTGTTACAAACTGAACACATCACTTCTTCTCTGTTATGTTGTCTGTAATTTTCTGAAATCATTTCAACATTGCCAGTGGGACCCATGTGTATGTGTGCTGGTTTTTAGCCACACCCTAGGGCTATCCAGTTGCCCTAATCTGGAAAATACTCTAAGGGCAGATTGTTGGATTTATTTAAAGGCCATATTCCAGAACTGCCTGCCTCAAGTGAATCAACTATCATTCTTTCTAAATAGGGCCAGAAGTAGTGTTAATTAGCACAATGAACATCAGGCAGGAGATTTTCTTGATGAAATGAATGATATGCAAGATGTGTAGACAGGCTAAAACACAATCTAGGAAGCTAAAGGGACTTGAAAAGCTGCACTTCTAGGAAGAGTGCTCTTGCATAACATCCAGAAGCCTTTTCAAACTTTCCTAGGCACATCCCTAATCTGCATGACTAGCTAAATCCTGCCACTAGAATAGAATTCCATTTGCTTCAAGAGAACCACTTATGTGAGCTACTCTATAAGTCCCCTAAAAGAATCATGTGCCCTTCCCAAATAGGTTGTTTGCTTTTTTAAAAAAATCTGTTTGGTTTTTAGCTTGCTAGATAACAAATGCCTTTTGGTAAGACAGTATTTGCCTGAGAACACTTTCTCTTAACTTAGGAACAATATTAAGTAAAAGACACCAGCAATTCTACACATAACTATTAGATACTAAAAGTATTTGTCAAAATAAGCTAGTTTGTCACCAATTGACAAGCATCAAATTTTTCCTACCTCTATATTCCTTTGAAGATGAGGACTTCTCTACTCGGCTTATTGCTCCTTTCAATCTGGGTACCATTGCAAAGGTTCCCTTGGTTATTCTCCAATACTACTTGATTTTAAGCCTTATTATTTTGCTACCATACATTTTTAGTTCACTGTGACCCTTCTTAATGAACTCCCTTATTCAAGCATCTCATGTGTGTTAAAGTACCTGTGTCTTAGCTGTTTTCAATGGTGATCAAATTGAAGTACATTCTGCAAACTGCAAATAGAAAATTATTTAAAAGAGCATTTCAGTAATAGTTTTTCCTTCAGAGTTTATCCTTCACTGCTGTTGACCGGTATCAGCTAGAGAATATCCTTATGTTCAGATAAGGAAATAAAAACCCAAACTTCTGAATTTGCTACTAACAAAGATACAGAGACTTGAAAAAGGGACATTTCTTTCCAGTCTTTACTTGGAGTTGTAGTCAAATGACAAGTTGACAAAAAGCGAGTATAAAGAAGTCCGTGATGACCACATCATAAAGAGCCTTGTGCAGAGCAGCTGATGACTGTTGCATTTGAGATATGTTTATAAATATTTACTCTATGAAAACAATATAAAATTGAGCAGAATTTCTGCCAAATTAAAATTCTGACCCTTATTACAATTCTCATTCTTTTTTTTAAGAAATTTTTTATTCATTTTGCATACCAATCACAGATCCTCTTCTTCCCTCATCCCTTCCCTCCAGTCTCTCCCCTTCAAGCCACTCCCCCCCCATTCCTCCCTATAAGAAGGTAAGGCCTCCCATGGGAAGTCAGCATAGACTGACACATTCAATAGAGGCAGGTCCAAGCTCCCCACCCCCCACCTCAAGGCTGTGTAAGGTGTCCGACCATAGGCAGTGGGCTCCCAAAAACCTGCTCATG
>CABHPH010126758.1:0-14168 GCA_902168325.1 Peromyscus nudipes
CACACACACACACACACACACACACACACACACACACACCACTAAAAATAAATCTTTTCTTAAAAACTCTGAAAACTTGAAACACTCCTCACAAGTGTTGGCCTGACAACCGAGCAAAGAGTAAAAGACTCTGAAGGAAGAGTGACAAACGCAGGCACAGCAGGATGCTGGTGAGACTCAGCAACAGCCTTCAGTCGGGCTGCCGGACCACATGCTCCCTACTGCACAGTTTTGTGCCAGTTCCTTAGAATGTGGGCAGTAATGTTCTGCAGTTGACTTTGAACACATCAACACTGTTTCAAAGACATCTCCAAACTGTATACAATGGGTGCCTCAAATCATAGGACACAGAACCACTTGGTAACTCCATCACTGCTATGCATGAGATAAACCTACTGAAAGGTAGGGAGCTCTTGGTTCACGTGTGTCCAAGATGGAACATCCTACGTAACTTACCTAGCAACATTTTTACCAACATAGATTTCCATGAAGCTAATTTACAATTTAAACAAGGCCATGCTCACAACTCTTTATTGCAAGAACAAACATTTCATTGCTACCTCCAAACAGATTAAACATTTATCCTTTTAAGATACTAATGCTTTAACAGTGTATTACAAAATGAGCAGAAAAAAACTAAAATTACTTCCTATGCTTTCAGGAAGTCACGTAGGTGTTGACCTTGGGAGAGGATTAAGAAACTTCACTCCAAAAGAGTGAGCATGCCTCTAAAAGCTATCGTGCACACAGACTCTAAAGGAACCACAGAGAACGGCTTCTTCAAAGCTCCAACTTTGCCCATGAGCAGACTCGTACTGACTGTAATGCTCACCTGGTCTTCTGCCAGAACAAATATTTTAATGTAAAATTTAATAAATGGGACTAAAGGTATTATGTCTAATTTAAAATTCCATATTGTGTAAACTATTGATATTAACATAATTGAGTTTGTAAACAATCCATTTGCAAGAGCTAACCTTAGACATCGTATTGACCCAAAATATCTAGTGGGGCCCATCTGCAAAATGAAGCATCAACGCCTGGAATTCATTACAAGTGTTACATGTTTAATTTCTCCTGCCCTACAGCTCCATTGTCTCGTAAAATTTTTCCTTTGATGTCCCCCACTAAAAGAATTAAAGGAATATTGTAATTGAAATGTCATCAATAATTCACAAGACCCTCCTCCACAGCAATACATCTGATGAAATATTAATTGAGCGCCACAGACTGACAGTCTGCAGAGGAGCACTTGCCTGTAATTTGAACCGCGAGTCCTGATCTTGCTGTAGCTCAGACCTGCCAAGAAGGCAATTATCTGGATGGTCTTGCCCAATCCCATTTCGTCTCCCAGAATTCCTCCTGCCTGCTGGCAGTGCAATTCCCACAGCCACCTAACACCTGTCTGCTGATACCTACAACAACAAACACAAGAAAAGAGAAAACAGCAAATGGTGGGTGATACAGAGTGTAACAGAAAGTACTCATGAATTAATCATTTGGTTAGGTTCTAGTACCAGTCAGAGAAACATGCCGGATGCGTGTTTTATATGATTATTATATTTATAAGGTCATACATTTTTGATCAGTTAGGCATAAAAAAATCGTAATTTTTTGTTATAGAATGTTAACACATTTCTAATTAAACTGATAGATGGGATAATTAAGGACTATTTTATTTCTTTACAACATTAGATATAGCTTGATAAACAAGTATAAACTTACTAGCTTTAATTCACTTTCTGTAAAATAAGAATCTTAAATATTCTAAGTATATAAAGTTCCGTAAGTTTTTCTACAAAACAGAACTGATACTTTCATCTAAATAGTATCAAAAAAGCAGGGCAGAGAACACCACAATTTATAGCTTACACAGTTGTAAAGTCACTTTGTAGACATATTATCTTTTTATAGGGAAAATTAAATTAAATTTTAAGGCCATAAACAAGTATGAGTAATAGGGCTGTTCTTAAAATTAGTGTGACTCACAGATGTAAAAAAATAACTGTTTATAAAAGCCAAACAGTGTAAGAGGTCTTTTAATGTTTTAAAGCACAAATTGATTCAAGGATTTTATCAAAGATAACAAGATGGGGCTATTAGAATTTTAAATAAGGAATGCAAAAAAAAAAAAAGAAGAAAAGAAAAAAGAAACAATATCTCCCTCACCTATCTCTCTCTCTCTCTCAAAAAAAAAGAAAAATATGCAGCTGGTATTTCCCTTTCTTCACCAATCACTCTATCAACCTCTTTGTTTGTTTGTTTGTGAATAAAGCAAAATATTTTCAGTAGTTAATAACGACCTGATACCATGGACTGGAATGAAGATTATATGCCAAAGTAAATGACTTAAAGGAAAACCCACCTGAAGGAAACACCATGTCCATAGGGTTACCCCAAGAGACAGGAGGGTTACCATTCCTGATTGACCGCCCCAGAATTCACTACTTGGTATATGCTCTGCCTACTTAAAATCTTCTTCTGAGCCAAGTATGGTAGTGCCTATCCATAACCTCAGCACGTGGGAGGCTGAGGCAGGAGAATTCCAGGAGTTCTAGGTGTGTCTTGAAAGAAGGAAAGGAGGAATCGAGGGGGTGGGGACAGGTGAGAACAGAGAGATGAGTCACCTCACTGTGGACCTCAGCTCCCGGTCTGTTATTAATGTCCCTTCAGCAGATGTGCCACAGTTAACTTACTCTCAGGGTTCTGTAAGTCAACTTCAACAGTACGACTCCAGGTGGTAACGTCATTGCTCACAGTATAAGAAAAACTTTGGGATGTTTCCTGCGTATTAGTTTGGCTAATTATAATAAATACATTGAATACACACTTTGGATAAAAGGATTAAATATCAAAACCCAATGTGGTATGAAAATAAGATTGATTAATTTGAAGAGAAAAGACAAGTTCTGTAAATGCATGGCATGCCCTAGAGAATAATGGCTCCCACTCAAGAACCTATTTGCAGGGAGGCTTTGGCCCAGGTAGACAAGCCTCACAGTCAACCTGGACGGAGCAGGTTCATGGTATATTTTATAGGCAGGAAGCAAAGGCTCAGGAAAGGAGGACATGAGAGGAGAGAAGGGGAGGGAGGAGAGGGGATGGGGGAGGGGAGGAGAGGGAAGGGAGGGGAGGGAACAGGGGAGGAGAGGGGAGGGGAGGAGAAGGGATAGGGGAAGGGGAGGGGAGGGGACAGAGGAGGAGAGGGGAGGGAACAGGGGAAGGGGAGGGGACAGGGGAAGGGGAGGGAGTGACACACAAACAAGAACACAAGCAAACTGGAAACTCATAAGTGTGTGACTCCAAAGGATCTCATTTTGGAGATAATCCAGCACAGCGGCCCTGAACCAGGGATAATCCGCTCCCTTGGGCATTTGGCAATGTCTACAGACCTTTTTTTTTCAAGTGGGAAAGAAGAATTAGGATCTTCTTTAGGCCAAAGCCAGAGATGCTATTCATTCTCTAATGCTGTGGTCAGTCACTACAGAAAACAATTTGGCCCAAAATGTCAAGTGCCAAGGCTGAGGCAGCCATGACTTGGAAGAAAATCTGGTGTCTGAACTGGCTCTACACACCTATAATCCCAACACACAAGAGGCTAAGGCAAGAGGTTTTCAAGCCACCCTGTGCTACATCCCTGTCTCCAAAGAATAAAAATTAAAAATAATGAAAATAAAACAAAATAGACTGGACTCTAGCCATCAGCCTTCTCCTACCAAAGCAGAGAAGCCATGGGAGCAGCTCCCAGCAAGCCCTGGACCTTCTAGTGGCCACCCTGAAATCAATGCACCAACACAGGGCCAACACTCCTCTTCCCTGGAGCCCATATTTAATTAAAATGGAAAGAATTTGGGAATCAGCAACTTGGGATTTATGAAAGGAATACTCATCAGTTTGGTGTCTCTCAGAAGGGATCTGGAAGTGAACTGGACCCTGGAGGCCACATGACCCTGAAGAATCAGCAACAGTGGGCTACGTGTTTGACAGCTCCTACCCTAAAACTCCAACGGTTTTCACAGGGTACAGAATGATACACTTACAAAAAGGTAAGAAGTCCTACAGCATTCACACAAGGAGAAAGACTATGAGGCAGCCCAGGGACTGTATCTCAACAGCAAAGATTGTACAAAGGCTGGGAAAGGTAGCTGGCTCTCGCCACCCAACCATAAACAGGTCCTCAGACTTCAGCTGAAAACAGGTAACGGAGGAGCACCGAGCACCCAGCACCCTGGTCAGCAGGGATGTATGATGAGTGGGGAATGACAGGTCTGGGCTCTGGCCCCCCAGAACTAGTGAATGCCCTGGGTTTTACTGCTTTACACTCTGAAGAGTAAACACCACAAACAACTCCACAGTTCAAGTGAAAACGGGATACAGAATCCAGTTTTTAAATCTTTGAGGAGCATATAAAATCTACTCTTTAGAAAGTGAAGTAGTCTTTTAAGTTGCTGTACAACAGTAAGGAAATTACTAAATCTTATCCCCGTGGGACAAAGCATCAGAAAATAACCACAGATAATGGTGGATCTTGGCATTGTCACACTAACCCAAGATTGCATTTACTAGTTTGGTGGAAGGTAAGGTCAAAACAAATGGAAGTTTGTCGTGAGGCTGTTAAATTATACAGATGAATACATCTGCTGGGCAAACTTTCAAAACTGAAATTTAGAAGTTAAACATTATCTTGCAGAAAATAGCACTTAAATGGAAAACGGTGCCTCCTGACTCCCTGGGGTGCAACTATACCCCATTAATTCAGTTCCACTGAGTGTAGTAAATAGAATAAAAATATATTCACAACTTAAAAGTAAACTGGCTTGGGTAAAATTTCACCATTAAAAATGGTAGCGATCAGGGGCTGGAAAGCTGGCTCAGCAGTTAGGAGCACTTGCTGCTCTGGCAGAGGACCTGGGTTTGGTTTCCAGCACCTACACAGCAGCTCACCAGTTCCAATGCACCTGGTGCCCTCCTCTGGCCTCTGTGGGCACTAATGCACATGACACACATACATGTATGTAGGCAAAATATCCATACACATAAAATAAACTTTTTAAAAACATGGATTCATTCTCTTAGTTCTCCTTTTTCTGACCATAGAAGATATGAAATCTAATAACATTTGTAAAGTATTTTAAATTATTTTTGTAGATTTAAAACAGAATACTTTCCCGAAAGGTATAATTAAGACAAACTTAAAACATTAACAAGCATGGATTTATATGAACTCTAGTAAAGTTACTAGCCAATACAGTGACTCTTACATCTACTCAATAAAGCAAGTTTGGTTCTGTTACCTGTGAGACGTCTTTGCTACAAGATCTGACTTACATAAAACTGAGCATCCAGCCTGACTCCTGAGGACATTTACTAGATCACTCACTAAACACGCAGAAGAGGCCTGTCTTTGTGACATCAGCTTAACCTATAATTTGGGTATTACTTTTTGCTAGTGCAACACGGACACTATTTTACTTGTTCCTTAATAAACAATTACTTCAGAGAAAATAAAAAGAATTGCCAATAAATGTCATCTTTATGAATTTCTCTTTCTCCAGTTAATTTTCATTGGGGAGTAGCAATAAACAAACTATTTGCCTTTCTGGGCTATGAACTGACTTCTCTGTAGAAACTATCAGAGATGGAGGTTTTACCTTCTATGTGGTTCCTCCTCTAATCTAGTCAGGCCACCCAGTCACGTCAGCTCAGTTAGGACCTGTTTTACTGTGTTTAATGGGATAAAATAACTACTCTTAATTCCCCCACCCAAATGTCTTCCAATGCAAAGAGAAATTAAAATTATAACATAAAACTATAATACGGGGGGGTGAGTGGTAGAGCACTTCTTGCCCACCATGAGCAAAACCCTGGATTCCACCTCCCTCACACAATAATGAAATAAATAAATATTATTTGTAGGTCTTGATCTTGCCTGGTAATGTCACTCAGTAGGACAGTGCTTGTCATGTACATATACATACACACGCCACACACACAGAAAAAAGCTCTTTGAGAGGAAACAGGAAGAGCACACTATTTTTAAGTTAAGGGCATGGCTGGCAGCTCAATCTATAAAGGACATTAAACTTCGTCATCTCGCAGAAAGAAGTTTGCATCCTGCTCTATGAGCTGAGGGTGGGAAAGAAAAGAAGCTATGCGGTGGCTCAACTTCCTCACACCTCTAAGGAAGCTTTCCTAAAGCATCTTGTTAAGCAGATCGGCCAGAGGAGACTGAAAATGCCCTAGGCATTGACACCCACTTAGGAGTCCTGCCCGGCCACACAGACCAAGCACACATCCATCACGCAGCATCCAGTCGTCACGGCACTTGGCCATTTACACACAGAACTTAAGTCAGCTTCCAAGAGCAACTTCAAACTGGAGGTGTTGTCTGTCTTATCTTTTGACATTATGCAGAAAGACATCCACATAAAATATTTAGATGCACATTTGGTCAGCTCAAAAATATTATACCCGTAGGTATGATATGAGATCCTCAGAAAACAATCAATAATTTTTATTTCCACACAGAACTGAAAACAAAAAGCAAAAATTCTCCCCAAGGTTTGATTTTAATATATAGAACTCCTCTTGTGATTTTAATATAAAAGTCTTCTTAAATAAATTAATCTAATTTTTAAAATGAGAGGTTTGATGTCTTAAAATTACTAAGAGCAAAAACATAATTTGGTGCAGAGGCTTTTAAATGTGTTGCTTTTAGTCTGCTGAGACAAGTCCACACAGATTCATCAGTTTACAAACATACCCAATGCGCACCTTAGTCAATTTATTATCATCTAATTTTAATGAACAGCATGTGGCTAAAATTTCATTTGACAGTGTCTGGATTTGCAATAAATTGCTGCAAGTACCTTAAGGGCCCACAGGTAACTACTGTGTAATTTCTAAATGTTAATTTATACACAATGGCTCGGTGACAGACAGAGGACAGAGCAAATGGCACATACTTAAAGAGCTTTTTGAACAGAAAACCTGGCACTTTGAAACCCTCATCAAATTCGGCATCGCTCTCCTCAGAATCCTCTTCAAGCTTCAGGTGTTTCTCTTTGTCCTGCAGCCTCAGTTTATTCCATCTCCTACAGTGAAAAAGAAATCACATTTGCATTATCTTGATTGTAAGGTAGATTAAAATAGACAGCTCTAGATTACGCACTGGGAAGGAACGGGCAAAAAAAGGTGGTCTCTCAGGCCTCCGTGGCCATCACTACCCAACACTAACCGTCGAGGAAAACCGACTCTCCCTCCTGCCTCCTCAAGTCAATTCTTACCAGAATGATTACAGCTCCTCTAGAAAGATTCCTGTATCTCTCATTTCATTATCAAAACCACTTACTCCTCTTCAGCATACCCTACGGGGAGACTTCTCTACTAGCTTCTAAGATCCATGACCTTCGTCCTAGAACACTCAGGAAATTTTCAATATAAATGAGTATTTCCAAATGGTAATACAGCTTAACAAAAGCATATTTTATTTAGAACTAGTATTTCTCTGCTAAAAATAATAGTCACAGGATAAAAACATACTATTTTGAAAAGAAAATAAACTTTTGTTCAAAATTGCTGGACCTGGTATTTTTCCTAGTTACTCAACTGAAGAGGATCAAAGGTGCCATTATCCTGACAATCATACCACTCAGAATGTGTTAATCAGATAAACTTAAATTTTAAAAAAGATGGACATTTGTATTTCAGAAGCGTGATGCCATGTCTGTGCAAGCTATGAAGGCCCTGCAACACACCACAGCTTACAGAGGTTGCGGCCATGAACTAGGCTAATTGTACATTCCCACAACTATAATGAACCCTGATGTTGTGAGCAAAAAGAAAAACAATTTTAAAAAAAGTAAATAACCTTGGATTCCATTATTTAAAAAAAAAAGTGTGACTTTCCTAGCATGCATACAGCTGACACTCTAATTGTCACAGAGCGGTAGCAATGGAATAAAGCATGGACTGATAAACGCCTGGAACTACATTTTAACTTCCACTCCCTATGCAAGAGTGGCGGAGACTGAGGGAAGGAAGGCAAAGAGAATGTGAGAGGCTAAGATGGTCACAGTGCTGGCTGGAGAGCCAATCACAAAAGCTGCACAGAGGCCAGGCCGGAGTGATGGGCAACCCCCCCCCCCCAGGAAGCTGCTAGCAGATGGTAAAGCACATCCTTCAAAACTTTAGCTCTTCAAAGTAACTAATACTTGTGCTCAGTAAGAAAGCGCTAGATGGTGATGTGGAACTGTTATCTGCAGTGAGAACTTAGCAAAAAGAGCAGAAACTGTCATCAGTTTCCAGTGAAGAGCAGCAAACAGAAGAGGCACTATCCAGCCAAGCCTAGAGAAACAGCTGTCACACACCTATGCACAACTATGGTACTTCTTTACATAAATACTTCCAAAGACCTGCTCTTCTTCCCCTGTATTACTTTTCTTCCCTAAAAATCACTTCCATGCAACTGACCCAGTGAGTTCTCTAGGTGGCCACACAGTCTGCTATTCTCCCAATGTTTGTGTCGTGTACAACTTTAGGTTAGTGCCATGGTGTACTGCAGTGGCTCTCAACAGGGACAACTGTGTCCCTCACCCCCACCCAGGGCAATCTGACAATACCTAGAGACATAGCTGGTCATTATCCAGGCCTCCTGCTGGCCTCCTGCAAGGGGGTCCAATGCTGCTAGCCATGCTACCACGTGTCCTCCTCAGTATAGTGACTATTCTTGCCTATCATGAAGGTGACTGGGGTCCAAGTCTCAGAGGAGACTACAGACAAGTCAAGCCATGATGGCAGACTCAGGACAGGACAATCCTCCAGTAAAAATGTTACCCACCTCACATATCAATAATGTCAAGAGAGGCGCATGAGCAGGAATGTCCAGAGAACATGCTGGAGAGATACAGTCATTCTCCTGATGCACAGCCTCAGTTTCATACCAAACCCTGAGCATCAGAACTAAGCATCAAACATCTGTAAAGATGCCTCTACTCAGCAAACTCTGTGGGTAAAGTGACACTCCAAGAATCACAAAAGCTGCCACCACACTCAAGGAGACTTCATCTAGCATTTTTCTTCAATAACTTGGCAAGGAAGGAACTAGAAATCCCAGAGGTCCTGGCTTTAGCAGTTTGGCACAACAAGATGAACAACAGTTTTTCCGTATTACACAGTACGTTTCACTCACAGATGACAGCTCTTTCCTTCGACTCCACCACTCGATGTTTGTGGCTGTTAAATTTCCCACCACATCATCCCGCACTGACAAGACTGCATCTTCTCCTCCTGCCTTCCTCTCTCTGTCCTACATATACAGGCATCATGTTGCCACAGAACTCGGCACCTAGGAAACCACATAAGCCACCACAGAAATGATTACATCCCAGAGCTTTCCGCTTCATAAAGAAAGATGAAAGCCCTTAACGCTCATTCAGTTTGGCCAAAGAATGAGTAAAGGTGGTGGGGATAAATCATTATGGTCAACAAGCGCCCGAGCCACTGTGAAGACAAATAGCCCGAGAAGAATCTAAAAGACAGAAAATGCGACCTCATGCACGTGTGGCTCAGGCTATAGACAGCAATACTTCCTTGTGCGGCTTGGGGATCACCACCTGAGGAGTACCCACAAGGACAGGGCACACCCAGGAAAGGTAGGAGAGCTGAAGCCACCTAGAGACAGAAACAAAGATGTCGCGCAGTGATAGGGTGCTTGTCTGACATGGGGCGGGGGGCCTGAGTTCTACACCAGTTCTTCAAAAAAAAAAAAAAAAAAAGAGAGAGAGAAAGCAGCACAGCTTTCCATGTGAGGTGCTGCCACGAGCCTTTCTGTTATTCTGCATGTGTACGTGTAAGCGTCGATACACATGTGCTGTGGTGTGCGAGCAGGGGTCACATGACACTTTCACCAGTGGGCTCTCTCCTTCCACTTTCATGTAGGATCAAGTACAGATGGTCAGGCTGCTGCAAGCATTTTTACTTCCTAAGCCATGCCACCAGCCCAAGAATCGTCTGAAGGGTGCCCTTCTTAGCATGACCTCTAGAATCCAGCTTGTTCTGTAGCCTGACAGGCTGAGCAATCTGTCTGGCCAGCAAATGTGAAGGGGCTAACTGTGCTATGAATATCCTGCATGGGGGACAGAAGCCCAGACCCCACACAGTCTGGGTACAGACTGGCTAGACGCAAACCCTGCTGCATTTATTAGCCATGTTAGTCACCTTTCTGTCACTGTGTGAAAAAACAAAACAAACAAACAAACAGAAAATCAACGTAGAAGAGGGAGACTTATTTCAATTCATGGCTTCAGAGAGTTCACATCATGGTCATGTAGCTCCAATGTTTCTGGGAAAGGCATGGTGGCAGGGAGCATGAGGTGAGGCAAAGTTACTCATCTCATAGTGAAGGCAGCCAGGAAGCAGAGAAAAGACAGGGAGGAAGTAAGAGCAAGGCATAGCTTATTCCCTTCAACTAGGTCTCACCTCCTAGGTTCCTCTCAATAACCCATCAAATTATGACCATCAATAGGTGAATGTATGGGTGAGGCCAGAGCTACCCCAAAACCCCACCTCTGAGCATTGCTATTGGCATCAAGATTCTCAATGCATGAACTTCTGGAGAACATTCCAGATCCAACCATGACAGGCACCCTTAACCCTCAACAAGAAGAAACTTAACCTTGCAACTAAGTGTCCCCAAAGAGCCTCAGAAAGAAGTGACGTCTGCTTCACTGGGTTGTGTGAAGGACTGACTGAGGGTGCCACATGCAAAGCAGTCCACACAAGAGTGAGACTCTACGTGCTTAACTAAAACAGAATTGTATATCATCATGTATGCTTGTTGAAATCACCACACTCACTTTGTGACGGGAACTACCACTAGTTCGAGAAGAAGCAGACGCAATATGCACTTCCACACAATCTATATGCAGTAATAAAATGCAATAATATGCAGTAATACAATGTAATAATATGCAGTAATACAACGGCCCTCAACAGTTTCACAGAACTATGAGAAGGAATGTACATCAGTGAAAACTATGACAGTTGATCAAATGGGTGTACAGCTAATTATTATCAATGGTATGACCAAGGAAGGACACCTACCCTTCAGAAGATGCCTGCTAGATACCTAAATTTTTTTTGCCACGGACTAGGGATGTAGCTCAGTGGCAGAGCACATTCTTAGAATGCCAAGGCTCTCAACTCAATCTCCAGCACCCAAAACAGAGATAAAAATTTGACCATCAATTTGTATACTGTCTGACTTACGGCTGACTTTCATCTGACAGTAACAAAAGGCACATGCAGTAGTACTAAAAATTGGCAATAAATGGTCCAACGTCTACGTTTTTCAGAAAAGAATAACTTTTTCATGTTCTCCATCCTCTCATTTAAAAAACTCCACACATGTAATAGTCACAGCTGCAGCCACATAAAGCGAAAGTGCCTGGTGTTCCCTGGCAGAGCTTCTAACTCCTCATACAACTGCCATGTTCAGCCCACTGCTGACTCCACTGGCAGCCACTTAGAGGGGAAGCCAGTGACAAACATCAACTTAAATTCTCATCAGATGCAGGCACAGAAAACACTCCTCGGCTTCCCTGCATGCCTGCAGGAATGAGCCCTGGCCCAGGCTCTGGGGCCCTGGGCTGATGCTGCAATAATGTCTGTGAGAAGCAACCCAGACCCAGAATAAGCGGCTGAACTACACCAAGGCTCAAAGAAGCTACCGGGGTGCTTTATCAATGGAACCCTAAGAAGGTCCCTGCAAGCTAAATGCCACCATTTACTGTTTGTTTGTTTTAGCATTTCTAGCATTCCAAGGACAGTCAAATTATGGAAGTGGAAAGCCACAGCTGGCTACATTCTGCCATGCCGTATCTGTGGCCTCAGTCTCTCCAACTGAACATCCAGTGCCCAGCCTCTGGCCTCCAACATGCACATCTTCACGCTTGGCAGACCCTTCAGATACCATGCTCCCTTCCCTTAGAGGAAGCTTTTCCTGACCAAGTAGTTAGACATCCTGTCTACCAACATCCTAGGCTTCCTAGGAGTCTCATCCACAGTGCCCATAGAGTGAAATCCAGCATGGAGAGAAACCTTTCTCTGCCTCCCAGTTCAGGTGGGAACCATCAGAGGACAGGACTGGCCTAGAGCTCACAGCAGACACTCAATAAATGCTGAGCAGTGAATAATGCTCAGAATTGGGCCCAGGATAAGGAAGACAGAGGCAGAGAAGCCTGATTTGAAAATTATTTAAGTGGGCCATCCAGAAATGTTTCTAGAAACTTCCTGTTCTACCTCATTTAGAGACTTTCTTAATCCTACCCACCTTACTCTAAGGCCCTGTATCTTTCTTACTTTGCCTACTAGATAAGCATGATTACAGTCTGGGACTAAGACTGACCCACGGAAGAGGGCAGCTAGCTATAATGTCAGAGAAATTCTTAACTTAGAATCTTAGAAGAAGAATAATTTAAAAAGGGGTAAAGGGAAGCTCATTACTTTCAATGATTAAAAACAAAATACATAAAACAAATTTTCTTTTCTTTTTCTTTCTGGTTTTTCAAGACAGGATCTCTGTGTAGTTTTGGTGCCTCCTGTCCTGGATCTCACTCTGTAGAGCAGGCTGGCCTCGAACTCACAGAAATTCGCCTGGCTCTGCCTCCCGAGTGCTGGAATTAAAGACGTGTGCCACCACTGCCCGGCTTCAAAATTTCTTATTTTCAAAACTGAGCTCCATTTTTGGAATCCCCAATGGGTCCACTTGGTAACAAAACTGGTTTCTGTACCCCAGCCAGTAGGAAGAATCAGGGAACCCAATTTTGGTTCCAAGTTTGTCCAGGATCACCTGAAAAGGATAGGTAAAATATTCCTCTACTTTGAAAAGAATTCTTGGGATAGGAATCGAGTTGCTAGATCTAACCTATATTTATACGACTAGGCAGGGAATGATGCTTTTGATGAACTCATCCTCATGTGTTCCTTTATACTGTTCTTGTAACAGGTACTGCTGCAGCAGAGCAGTATTGTATTGTATGTGGATATTGTATTCTCTTGGGGTGGTCCTGCTTCCTGTAACCCTGTCAGACTCAAGTGGTGGTCACTAGAGTAGAACCCACTGAGATGAGCTCTGAGAAGAGAAAACCAGACAGACAGCAAGCTGTTTTAGAGGCCTTTAACTAGGAAGGGGAGGCCTGCATTCCAGAAAATATCATTCCCCACTGCTGCATTTACATCCTTGACCAATGAGCCAAACAGTGGTCTGTTACAAAGACTAAATGAGATAGGATCTGTACAAAATATCAAAGAAACCACATACATAGTACGTGGTATCTGATAATTCTACTCCGTAATCTTTACAAAAGATATAAACTCAAGGGCTAGAGAGATGTCTCAGCAGTTAGGAGCACTTCTTGCTCTTGCAGAAGATCTGGGTTCAGTTCCCAGCACCCACATGGTAGATCACAATCATCTGTAACTCCAGCTCCAGGGGATGGAGCCTTCTTCTGAACTCCATGGGCACCAGGCACATAAGTGGTACACATACATTTATTCGGCCAAACAAAACAAATCTTTTTTTAAGTTTTTAATTTTTTAAGGCTTTATCTATTTACCTTTATTTTATTTTATGTATCTGGGTATTTTGCCTACATTATCTGTCTGTGCACCACTTGCAGACCTCATGCCCACAGAGCCACAGAAGGGTGTTCTGCTGGGAACTGAATCCAGTCCTCTGGAGGAGCAGCTCTGCTCTTCTGCTAAGCCATCTCTCCAGCTTGCTTTTAATTTAAAAACAAACAAACAGTAAAATCAAGAAACTTCACTTAACTGTAGTTTAAACATGAATAACAAATAAATATCAAAACATCTATTGTAGCTGGGATCAGTACAGATCCCTAGTCCCAGCACTTAGGAGTTAGAGTAGGGATAATCAGGAGTTCAAGGTAGCCTCAAATACATACTTTAGGGCCAGTCTGGTCTACCTGTCTCAACCTCAAATGCAGTGTTTGAGAACGGTCACCTCCAATGCAGTGTTTGAGAATGGTCCCCTCAAATGCACAGTGTTTGAGAACGGTCACCTCAAATGCACAGTGTTTGAGAACGGTCACCTCCAATGCACAGTGTTTGAGAACGGTCACCTCCAATGCACAGTGTTTGAGAACGGT